>JBBIGC010186703.1:0-14187 GCA_037576955.1 Lepidarchus adonis | reverse complement strand
CTATCTATCTATCTATCTATCTATCTATCTATCTATCTATCTATCTATCTATCTATCTATCTGTCTGTCTATCTATCTGTCCGTCCGTCCGTCCGTCCGTCCGTCCGTCCGTCCGTCCGTCCGTCCGTCCATCCATCTATAATAGTGTGAAGGTTAACAACCACATGGACAGTAGCTTTTTCAGTCATTTATTCAACAAACAAATCAACAGATGTGATTGTGTTCTGCTGGTTTTGCCCTCTTTAGCAGAAGTAACATTTTTAACTGCTTTTCCATGCAACATTCCTTCAGTTATGTTGAAGATATTTTGTTTTACTTGGTGTAGTTGCTAGTGTGATTAGGATCATTATACTGATGAAAGTTCCACCTCCAGTTCAACTTTTGGGCAGTTGACTTCAAACACTTCATTATTTTCAAACACTTATATGACATATGATGCAGAATTCGTAGCTGAATCACATCCCTGTGGCAGCACAGCAACACCACAACAGAACATTTCCACCACCATGCTTCATAGTTATTATGGGATTCTTCTCCTTAAAAGCTATCTTTGGTCTACACTACACATGCATACTGTTACTGTGGCCAAATTGCTCTACATCTACAGGCCTAATCTTAATCTATATTATTTTTAGCAAACTTTATAGGTATTTTTAATATATTTATAGGTAATACTTGTTTAAATATTTTAAATAATCACATTTTAAATGTTAAATGGCATTTCAATACACTATGTATTGTGTATACTGTTGTAAGGACAATCTCTTTCTGATGAAAAATGCACTTTGACACCAACAGTTGCAAGAAAAAAAAAAGTTTTTTTTTTTTTTAAAACTTCTTTTTATATCCGTTGCAGATAATTGCCTTTACAATTAATTTCTACATTTGAGAACTGTTTAAATGTTAACGTTTGCCAAGTTTTTAGGCATCTACGCATTTTTTAGTTCTTGGCATAATGACACCACTTCAATAGCAAAGAGAACACCAGATCCTGGATGTCACCTTGAAATAAGACCTGTAGGAGGTTCTAATCAATGGAACCTAATCTGGAACAGCTCATTTGTTAGTCAAATAATGTTTTGGTGTGAGGGTGTACTGATTTTTCTGTTTTTTGTTCATTTAGTTTTATGCAAGTGATACAAAATGCCAGTTCTGTGTCAATAATTGGAGCACAAGTCGCTTTAAAACCTTATATTTCATTGTTTTTTACTTTCATATTTATTATATATTGTTTGAAATGTTTGAACATTGCTGTAAGGATTTGATGGCATTAGTGAGGTCAACTGCTGATGTTGAATTAGTTCTGGAACACAAACCACAACTCATCTCAGGCATTGGATGGAGCTGGACGACTCCAAGGCCAATGCTGGGGGGCGTCCTGCCCTCTAGCTGAAGCACTGGGCAGTGTGACCTTAAGCCCACGTGCAGCTGCTCCAGAGCCCATTCTACTGCCAATGCATTTCTGAGGGGATTACAGCTGTGTGTGCGCAACAAAATACCTTTGTCAGCAATGGCCGTGAATTGAGTATTTAGAAGGGCCGTCCCGATACCGATAGGTACGTATAGTGCACATACATATGAGGCAGAACATACTGCATAGAAGTACATTATGCTGCAGAGCATCACCTCAAAATCGCCTCCAAAGTCCCGTTATCATGAAGGTCTTGGATTGAATTGGCCTTACCTTGCCCCCACCCCCCGAACTGACCTACTCTGGCATGACATCGCCCCCTGCTGACCTCTCCTGGTCAGGCTTGGGTTACGCTCTCGTCTGCAATCTAAAATCAGCAATACTTTTATCCCCACACTTTTGTCAGAGTGTTTACTGAACAGATTCTGGCTGTCGCTCCCGTCCGTCGCTCCAGGAGGTGCCAAAGGTGACCGTCTGACAATAGAAGCTTTAAAGCCTGTCTCCCTCTTCACTGCAGGACAAGTGGTGGCTCATAGGCCGCGCAAAGCACCGAGAAAACCCTTTTATGAAGCCGTTACAACTTTAAACGCCAAAGACTCTTATTTAAACCGCAGTGAGCAAAGAGAGAGGGAGGTTTGTTAAAGGAAGGGGTTCTTTGGAAATAAGAAGAGGGAAAGGCAGATGGAGTAAAAGGAGAAAGAGATGAGGCATGGGATTCAGCTAGAGGCAGTTATTTGATTATGTCTCTCTCTATCTCTCTCTCGCTCTCTTTCTTTCTTTCTCTCGCTCACTATCTTGGCTCTAATTGTCTCTTTCTCGTCTGCCTTAAAAAAAAGGACGCAGTAACTGCAAGCTAGTCATTTTTTTGTCCTTCTGAGAATTTTTACTGATTATTGCTCAGTACTTTAAGTACCATACTAGTACTAATACTGCTACTCATGCAGAATTCACCCCCGAGTTTATTAGTCATAATGCATCACTGGCTTTCCTTCTATCTCAAAGCTATAAGCTTCTTTGTGGTTATGCTCTGTTTTCACTCTGGGTGCATTTGGACCTAAGGAGCGTTTTCATAGTACCTTTTTCTGTTCAGAACTGAGAGCGATTATAGTTTTTTAATGTTTTGAGGAGCTTTTTTAGCTATTTAGCTACTTAGAACCATGAGTGAGTGTACTGGTTCAGGTGAATGCGATGAAAGTGTGAGGTGTATGGTCCTTGGTCAAGACAAAAGTGTAAGGTGATTGGTCCTGATGAAAGTATGTGGTGAACAACATGTGATTGCAGCGTCATGTATAGTAAACTGTGTGAATCGTTTGCAGAGTAGGTAAAATCATGGAAAGATGGACAGACAGGCTTTATTGAGCTGATATGTGATGGGTAGTGTTGATGGGTTTAAGTCAGGGGTCAGCAACCCGCGGATCCGGAGGCGCTTTGCTGTGGCTCTGTTTGGCCTTGACGAAAAACCTGTTATTTATTAATTAAACTTTTAATTATATATTTTATATATATATATCTTATTTTGTTAGTTTTCTTGGAGTTTGAGGTGATAGTTTAACATTGTGTAATTATGTAACTTTATTAGCAGTAAATAAAGTGAAATTTGAAATGCGCCATTATTTTTAGTAACGCCCCCTCACATGCTTTGGTCGCTATGGTAACGCGTAAATGTTCCTTTCAGAATACGTTTTCAGTGCTGTTATGTCGATCAGGGTTTTCTGGCATGACTTTCATCCAGAATAGCGACAAAGCTGATGTCTCAAACATATTTAGACGTATTTTTAAAAAAAGGTGTAAAATTTTTGTACAGCCCGTTGGTTGGGACCCCTAAATTAAAACATACGATCTCTCTTTAGTTGAAGATGGGGCAAAATGGCTCAAAATAAAAATCGACATTAAAAATCTGTATTTCCATTTCTTCTATTTCTATAATTTAATGCAACAAAAAATAAAACATTAATATTGTAATGGAAGTTGAACTTAAAGCACCAAATGTCGGACAGCGGCGTAGTCACGTAGTGCGTCATTCTCTCCAGGATGCGCTGCAAGGACAAAAAACATTTAATCATCAATACTCATTTTGTACCTTACTGAGTCATTTTAATAATACGCTTATATAGCTAATATACTGACAGTCTGTGTTGCCTTCATATCAGGCTTAGATAAGGTTTTTAATTTTTTGCGACTCCAGACAAATATGGTTTCTGTTTTTTTGGCCAATATGGCTCTTTGAACATTTTGGGTTGCCAACCCCTCGGTTTAAGTACACCAGTTACAATGTCCTCCCATTCTTTACTATGCGGACATTATACAAGCCATCGGCAGCTTAATTCACATACTTGTGGGGAAAAAAACGCTTCTGAAGGTGTGCAGTTCTCTGGGAAGCTCCATAGTTTAGTGTGGATTGTTTATTTCCATGTCCTTCAAATTCCCTTGAACTGTTTGGTCTGAAAGTGCCTTATGTTGCCTCCCTGCTGGCTTTTTAGTGCTCGACACATGCACCCGTCAGCCATAACACTAAAAACTCCTTGCCTAACATTGTGTAGGAGTCCAGGCCTCAGGGACTTTTATACTATAACAACATCATGCAAACCACAAGGCTGGTTCTGCATTATTTGTTACATGGCATGACATCAGTATTGCTGTATGATATTCATCTTCATAAGCTGTAAGCAATAACTGCTGATCCTGCACTTTTTACTTACAAAGAAAATCGGTGATAACTTTGTTCCCAGGCAATAAAGTTTATGCGCTTGCTTTAATATCGTGAGCACTGTCATAATATCATTATATAGCCGCTATAATTACATTATGCAGTTTAGAAATGATTTTTTATGGATTATAATAGTGTGAAACTATTTCAGACGGCTGTATTGTAGCAGAAGAGTGGAAATATTGGTGTGAAGTGAAAAACACACTTGCGACTTCAATTTTTCTGATGAGATGTTGACTGACAGCTTAAATGAAGCGTGGCTTTCTCAGATCAGTTCCTGTGCATTATAAGGTTATCGTGGCCCGCAGAAATAGTTAGACTTCATTTTCATCTAGCACACAGGGTTTATTTCATCTGAGGCTCAAACTGACAGCGCCGACAGATATGATTAACTCGGAGCGGAAGCCGACGTTCAGCTACTTTATAACACAACAGCACAACATTTCCATATTATGTAGAATAGAAGCTGCTGTAATTCGCATTATAGTGCAGGTGACCTTGTCTGTCACAATATAGCATCTACATCTGATTCTCTAAACTGAAAGCACAACACTGAGGAATAAGAATATACAAATGGATGACGTTTGTTTGTTCTTGAATATCTAAGCAGTATATGCCTGTCTTCACATACGGGTTCATAATGTATTCACTCTGTAAATATGTATTTGTTGTTATTTATCCTGTTCAGTCTGAAGCCATGTTAAAGTAATCTGTAATTAGCCAAAATTGCTAAGTCGCTAAATCCTACTTACGGTCATAACATTAAGAGCAATATTGCGATATTGGCTAACTAGTTATTTCATTCCAATGGCACCTGTCAGAGGGGTGGGATACATTAGACAAGTCAACTGTCATTTCTCAAAGTTGATGTGCTGGAAGCAGGATGATGGCTAGAGCATCTCCAGCTCCACAGTAGTAGGAGTGTTCCTGGTGTGCAGTAGGTAGTACCTACCAACAGTGATCCAAGGAAGGTGAACTGGTGAACCGGTGAACCGGTGACAGTGTCATGGGCACCCAAGGCTCACTGATGTGTGTGGGGCTGGTTATGTTAAATGTTAAAAATGAGCTCCTCTTTTTTAATGATGTTTTTGGGACATCATTAAATTTGATTATTTTTGTTACAAACACACTTAAATCAGGCAAAAAATGTCTCCACATGAAGTTTTTTTGTAAAATATTTCATATTTTCCTCAAAAATGAATTTTGAAATTTGTCATGAAATGAGGGTCAGTCAAAAACTCTTCCATTTTCCTTTCAAAAACATCTTTATTCTTCATGAAATCATTGCAAAGCATCAAAATACAGTCCATAGAATACGTTCTTGTACAAATGAGGCCAAAACACACAGTGCAGAGCTCTTTCAACAGCACGAGTGGAACCTACACAGTTAGGCAAGTGGTGTTAATGTTAAGGCTGGTTGGTGTGATTATGATGATTAGCAAATGTTGGTTAAATTGGTTGGAAGGTTTTAGTTCTGACTGGATAACATTGAACATTTGTTGGGAATTCTAAGTTTTTTGATACATTGCATTCTGGGTATTGTCATGTAATAGTTGGTATTTTCAAAACTCTGAAGTGTAAAATAGCTCTGTCTTTTCTGTTCTAGCTCATTGGTCACTCATTATTTGTGCTGGCTGTATAAGAAGTGGGTCATGATTTTCTCATTTTTGAATACTCAAAATTATAGTCCTGTCTTGAAAAATAGGCAAATTTTCCCCTCGTTTTTACTGATGCCTAGAAATGACTGTATATGTGTTACTACAGAAGATGAAGTGAAGACATCTTAAAGCTTTTTGCCAACTGCAATTAAACGGCAAAAAGAAGAACAAGTTTCTGCTGCGTGTTGTTAAAATCTTTATGAGTTTTGGGAGATGTCAAATAATTCCTAGTTTTTTTTATGCCCATCCCTAGTCTGAATTAATAACTAACTACACCAACCTTCCAGTCTAACTCATTATTTGCCAGGAAGTGGAGCCAAATCCATGGGGATATCCCTGAGCTGAGGGAAGGTTTAGCTTGGCCCACATGATAACAGCTCCTCTGAGGTCAGAAATGAGGAAAGCCAACACACTGGGCAGTTAACAATTGCACAGAGGTGTGTTTTTTGGTTGATAAAATCGAGGCCTCTTCAAAACAGGAAGTAGCAACAGGAAGCTCAAAGTTAAAAAGGATGTGCTGTGACTTTCATCTGTCCCTAACAAGGAATTCTTAAAACCGCCAATGAAGTGAACTGACTCAATGAGCAATTTAGACTGTTGTTTTAATCACATTTTTATTATATCAGTGTGAAACCACCACTTTTGTCTCCAACACACACCGTTAGGCAGTGACTGTGTAACCTCTGATCACTGGCTCAAGTCCCAGACCGGTAAAGGTACCACTGAGGTTTTCTTGAGCAAGATCCCGTCCCCAAGCACTGCTCCCCGGGTGCTGCCCATGTCACCTGCCCATGTCCTTCACGGATGGGAAGAGGTTGCATTTCGTTGGACTGTGATGTTGTGTGTTCCTGATGACAAATATTCACTTCATACCAAACAATACTTTTGTTCTCACCTTGTGATACACACCAATCAGCCAAGATGTTGTTGAGGTGTTCCATTATTGGAAAAAAAAAATGCTACCAAACTAGACATTGTCCCATTGCAGTGAAGAGTTTGTTTTTTCTGGTCACCTCACATAGCAATACTACCAGTAGCCATTAGATGGCAACATAACAGATGGCTGTCCCAGCAATCCCTACACCAGGTTCTGAAAGACAAAAGCGTGTCACATGAACCCAAGGAAGACTGCATTTTAGTGCTTGTAATAAAAAATGGCCTTAACATGAGTATCTTGTGGCCATTTTTTTAGTGAGACTATTTTCTAGTTGGACTTTACTAGCATATGGGTCATTTATTCACGTCCAGGACTTTAATACATTTTTTTTTTTTTGCTGTAATAAGACCATAGGACTGCTGCTGAGGTCTCCTGAGCTTGGGGAGCTCCTCAGACCCTCAAAGCTGTACCAGAAGTGGGTCAGGGCTGTAACACTTCATCCAAAACTCTGATGGTGTGTGCAGAACATGTTCACTGATTTGTTAGAAATTTTCAAGCAGCGCTCTATTCTATCTAACGGCTGTAATGCAAGAGGTGAGGTATGGTGCTTCTTTTAGAATTTTATTGAGGTGGAGTCCAAGAATCTGATCGTAATAGTATGTTGGTGTGGGACTAACAGGAAGTCACATGGATTTTTGTGTGTGTTCTAGATTAAACACTGTGATTAGAAACTTGTAAATCATCCCATGTGCTGTACAGTATGTGAAGGTTGTAAATGACACTAACATGTGTATGTAGTAGTTTTACAATGTCTCTTTAAGTAAAGATTTCTGGCATCAGGCATCCACACGAAACCTGCTTACACTACAGCTCTACAGCCAGGAATGTATCTAGAACTTACTGTTTGCTTGCTTTACACTGATGTATCTCGAACTGATCCATCTACTTTATGGATCTAGAAGCAGTGACATTAAGAACTGACTGAAACCTGGTTATAGTATGGTTCTTCAGCTTGTGGCATATCTAGAACTTCTAGAGAGTGAGTTTTTTTGTTATAAAATTGGTCTCTCCATCTCTTCTTCCTTATTATGTTACTAGTTTCTAGTATGTAGGTACTTCAGTCCAGCTCCTGAAGGTCTACCCAATGGGAGAACTCAATTGGCTGTATCTATGTATCTATAGGGCACCTCAGGAATGTAACCTTTTGGTTCCATCTAAAATGTAATGAGTTTCTAGGAAGCCCTGAGGATTCCCCAGTGGAAGTGACTGTACGCAATATAATATATATACACCCGTATTATCCCTGCTGAGATAATAGCAGAATAATGAAGCTGGTGTAACTAAAGACTATTAGCTCTTTTAAATGAAGGGTTTTTAAATTAATTCTTAATCACCAAAAATACACAGTGTGGGACATAATAAAAAAATAATTCCACATCATTTCATGGTTTATTTTGGGGCATTTTAATAATAAAAACTCATTTTAAAAATTGGCTCATGTTCTGCTTCAACCTCATAAAGGAAATTATGAATTTATAGATAATAAGATAATGGTCAGAACAAAAACACAAATGTCAAAAAATTATTTAGAAAAAAGGGAAAGACACATGAAACAACTGTTTACATACAGTTCTGTGCAAAAGTCTTGTGCAATTGTGCAAATTATTTGTTCCTATTGATCTCAGCAGTGAGTTTCTACCCACAAAAACACAAGTTCTCATTAAAATAAATGCAAAAAAACAAACAAAAATTTTAATTTAACAGTAGATTTAATCACTGATTGAGCCCAAACCAGGAGTTTGATGTTTACTACAAATAATTCTGAGCTTTCATGAGGAGAACTCTGAAAATGGGAACCAAACACACAGACAAACACGCACTGTTCACTGCATTTATTTTATTTGTATTGATTTTAATATCAGTTAAATCAGAATATCAGAAAAATACAAAATAAAAACATTTACTGCCTCTAAACTACTCTTACATACACATTTCTCAGGGCCTAAGACTGCACAGTACTGTATTTTATTGGATGAAGGTGTTTATTAGGTTTGTACTAGTAAATAATTAAAAAAAAACATTTTATTTATAAGGAACAGATTCAGCTCTGGTAGAATCCTGGTCGAGCAGAAGGTCTAGGTTTACTGGTGTGAGTGACAGGTTTTCTCTGCAGACTGCAAAGCCCCCATCTGTGTTGCTCTGGATAAGAATGTCCGCCAAAGCTGTAAATGTAAATGAATTTATGAAAATAAGGCGTATAAATGCAGAAAACACATCCTGGATAAGTGCTACTTATTGCATAATGCTGCCCTGAGGCAAAGAAAAGTAAAATTGTAAACATGCAAAATTAAAAAAACTTAATAAATCTTGACATAAGGTTTCTCTCTCCACACACACACACACACACACACACACACACACACACACACACACACGTTGTTATTTACAGTTTGTCATTTTAAATAAATCTACCACAGCAAACGATGTTCCCTTACCACACCAGTGCTACTGCGGCCATGTGTCAGAAAAGGAAGTAAATGGTGTTTGATCGTTTTTTGATAATAAATTAATATGTATGGAAACTGCTTTAAACCATGGGAGATGTTCCAATCCTCAATCCTGCTCTCTCTATAGAACATTGGAAGTGTTCAGTCTTTCGGTACGGCCTTAATTACAGCGTGGGACAAAATGTGGGGAAGAGCAGGTGAGTGAAGGCAAGCGGGAGAGAGAGAGAGGAGGTGGAGAAACCATCTAGCTCTCAGTGGGGATGAAGACTGGCTTTGTGCTGCTGGCATTGTCAGGCATGGAGGTACTCTCGGCTGAAAACACACAAGGACAAGAGCAGGACAATTACATACAGTCAAACCCCATTAGCTCGCCCCCCGTTAGCTCGCCAAACGCGGCTCTCAACATGAAAGGCTGCAGGACAGATTTCCTTCCATGTTATTTACCCCATTACCAACTCTGCCTCTTGCCAAATTTAGGGTCCATACCAATCGGGGCAGCTAACGAAGTTTGACTGTAGTTTTGCCTTTAACAAGACAGAACTAAACTTGCTCTGGAATGTAGGAAAATGAGAAATTAAAAACTTCTGCATTGGACTTCCACAGACTGACCAGCGTAGGCCATTTGGATGGTGCGAAATTAGCATCATGTGTTGGTGTACAGCAATGTTCATGCATAGTTTTTGCCATTCTCTAGACTCCAGCTTCAGACATGAAGAGTACTGTCCCAGTGATAAACCATGTCAGTGTCACTGCTGTGCTGCAAAGAATTCTATCCAAATACAACAGAATATTGTTAACGTTGCTGAATATTTGTTGCAGTCCTATGTGCCATTGATGGCAGTCTTGCAGTCTTTGGGGGTGGGGGAGGTGGGGACAAAGGAGTATGTGCTTAAGAAAAAAAACGTAGAAGAAGAACAAAAAAGTGTGCGAGTGTTTTCGCTAAGAGCAGACGGCATTGTTTCTATTTGCAGTCAAATTCAAGACAATTTGAAGTGAGAATCCCTGTTTGGACAGTCGTGTTTTCCTCTAAGTTACCATGAAGTGGTCACATCTGTTGAGAAATGGTTTTAAAGATTAATGGAGTGATGTGTGGGTCACCAGAGGTCCTGAACTGGTCAAGATATCTGAGACGGTATGGACCCAAAATGTCACGTTTTTCTTTTCTTTTTTAAAAGGATAAGCACCAGCTCATCATCCGTATCATGAAGGTGACCAACCTTGGCTATGCCCACCAAACAGGTGACACAACACAGGTGGGGACCATCAAAGATATTGTTGGTTTTTGGATGTTTGCCTGTTTTTTCCTGAACAATCACTCTCTGTATCCATTGTCATGTGATTATTTTTAGAGTATTTTTGAGTGTTTAATGTGAATATTGATGATAAATTCGGCAATGATTTGTAAAGGTTGTAAAAAAGTGTTTGCCCCCGTCCTGATTTCTCTTTTTTTCCATGTTTGTCACACTCAGATGTTTTAGATTAATATATAAATATTAGTCAAAGTCAACGCAAGTAAACACAAAATGCATTTAAGAGTTTTATTATTAAGGGAGAAAAAAATCCAAACCTACATGGCCCTGTGTGACAATGTGATTTCCTTCCCTGTTAAAACATAACAGTGGTTCATCACACCTGAGTTTAATATCTCTAGCCACACCCAGGCCTGATTACTGCCACACCTGTTCTCAATCAAGAAATCACTTTAATAAGACCTGCCTGAGAAAGTGAAGTAGACCAAAAGATCCTCAAACATGCCAAGATCCAAAGAAATTCAGGAACAAATGGGAGATCTATCAGTCTGGGAAAAGTTATAAAGTCATTATCCACAAAACATGGAACAGTGGTGAACCTTCCCAGGAGTGGCCGGCCGACCAAAATTACTCCAAGAGCTCAGTGACAACTCATCCAAGAGGTCACAAAAGACTCCACACCAACATCCAAAAAACTTCAGGCCTCAATTGCCTCAAGTAAGGTCAGTATTCGTGGCACTGCTGAGCAAAAACATTAAGATTTTTGCCAGAAAACATCTTGATGATCATCAAGACTTTTGGGAAAATACTCTGTGGACTGACAGGTCAAAAGTTTAACTTTTTGGAAGGTTCCATGGAACTTTTTGGTTCCATTACATCTGGTGTTGAAGTAACACTGCATTTCAGAAAAAGAACATCATACCAACAGTAAAACATGGTGGAGGTAGTGTGATGGTCTGGGGCTGTTTTGCTGATTCAGGACATGGAAGACTGGCTGTGAACTATGAATTCTGCGGTCTTCCAAAAACTCCTGAAGGAGTATGTCAGGTCATCTGTTCTTGACAGCAACACAACAGCAAGTCCAGCTCTGATTGGCTGAAGAAAAACAAAATGAAGACTTCAGAGTGGCTTAGTCAAAGGCCTGACCTGAATCCTATTGAGATGTTGTAGCATGACCTTAAAAAGGCGTTCCATGTTCAAAAACCATCCAATGTGGCTGAGCAACAACTATTCTGCAAAGATGAATTTAGGCCAAAATTGTTCCACAGTGTAAAAGACTTATTGCGAGTTATTGCAAACACTTGATTGCAGTTGTTGCTGTTAAGGGCCCAACCAGTTATTAGGTTTAGGGGGCAATCACTTTGTCACACAGGGCCATGCAGATTTGGATTTTTAAAAATGGTCCCTTAATAATAAAATCCTTTACTTAAAAAACATGTTTTGTGTTTGACTATTATTTAAATTTGTTTGATGAACTGAAACATTTAAATGTGACAAACATGGAGAAAAAAAAGGAATCAGGAAGGGGGCAAACACTTTTTCACACCACTGTAGTTCCTGACTTGTACAACCTTGCATTACACTCACCAGGCCTGACATGATCACACAACAGCTCCTTACTCTCCTGCTCGCACTGGACTGTTTGAACTCGCTGACTGAAAAGGACCAGAATCAGAGTCTTCTGGCTGCTTTGATGTTCACTTGTATTACAGTGGCTTGGTGGCTCTGCAGGACATGAACAAACGCTATTTACTGCCTTGCTAGGCCTGCAGAGACCTGTGTCCAGCCAAGGCAGAGTTTGACATGGTTACCCGACTCACTTTCTGAGGACTGAGTGAAAACCCAGCTCACCCGATGCAAATTACTCCCCAATTTCAGCTAATAGCAGTGAGTCCTCAGAGCTAGAAAGCAGCTTTGACTCTAAAAGTCATGATTTATAACTGCTCTCGACCGGCTTCAATGCCTCAAGGCGTTTGCTTTGATAAAGAAATCCCCTCTACTGCTCCCTGTCAATGCTGAGCATAAAAGAAACCATTTCCACCCAATGGAAGAAAAATTTGAAGACTGAGTTGAACTATTTAAACACACAAATGTCGATAAAAAATAAAGCGAATAAAAACTGTAAAAAATAACCATTGTTGATAAAAACAGAATCTCTTTTTTGTCAATTTTTTGCTTAAAACTTTTAAAAAACAGCCAAAGCTTCCAGATGTTTGAGTAAATGCTGGGAAAGCATCTATGTATCATGTAAACATACTCCCATTGTTCCATATTAGCATGTCTGAGTGAAGTATTCTCTTAGACAGGACTTTTAGTCTGTATGTATGTTGTCCAACAAACATATACTGTTGGGAAACCAGAGCACCCAGAAGAAACCCAAGCAAACAAGCCAAAGCTCCCTTAGCTTGGAGGAAGAAACCACAGGAGGAACCAAGACTCAGAGGAGGAACCCATCCTCATCTTTTTGAAAGTATAGTCTCAGTTTATAATGGTGGAACCCTATTTTGGCTATTTTGGCTGGGGGGTGTTGGGGTGTTGTCATATGGAGAGGTTATGGTCAAACTGGTCTGAGCAGTACCTGTTGTACAGGTGGGCCACCCTGAATGTTGATCAGGCTGCGTGTTGCAATGAAGTACAATGGGTTAACAATGAAAGAACCACAGATTAGGTTAAAGTGCAGCTGTAATTTGAAGGAACGTTCTGGCCTAAAGGAAACAAATGATCACCACATCTGCTGTAAACATGGTAGCATTCCTCTTACCGTATTTCCGCAGCAGTGTGTAAAGCAGTTAGAACGTTGGTCAATTATCTTATGGCTCACTGAACGCTCTGCTGTTATATGGTATTGTGGTGACTTTGGGGATGGGGTTTGCCCTCATTGGCTGCCGCTGCGGTAGTGGGCACGCATGGCATCATGGGAGGGAGTGTTGTTTGTGTTGGGGTTCATGTGTTGTTGGGTAAATGTCTGTGTTTAGCTGGGTAGAGTGTTCTGGGGAATGTGTGTTTTATTGTGTGTTGTGCTACTGTGTTTGGGGGCTTGTCTGCTCTGTGTGGCTCGGTCACATGGACGAGAAGAATGTCAATTCTAATATGGTGACCGGGGCTGCACTGAGCAGATTTAAGCTCACCAGGGTTGTTGTGTGCTGCTCTGAAACAGAAGGGTGTACGGGTTCCTTTAAGTCTTTTTAAAGGCTGGTAAATAAAGGGAATTGGACGCTGTCCAATTTGCATTCAACCCTTGTGTTTGAGCTTCACTCGTAGTGGCTTGTGGTTTCCCTCCCAAATGCTACAGTATTGTGCTTGGAAGGTCACAGAATGACACAGTTCCAGCTTTTTGTGGTTTATGATTGTATAAAGTTGCTAATGGAGAATTGCCATCAGCCATCAGTGCTCTTCAGTACCTGCCAGTGTGTTTAATGTTGTGGCTGATTGGAGTGTGAGTGAACACATAGAGGTAGTATAGTATGTGGTATGTATCCACGGTGTCTGCAAACACTGATCTCATTACTGATCTCATTCTATACATCTGAACGTATAGAAGTTTGGACTTTTTTGCTTTTTCTCTGCCAGTTTTGCTAGATTCCTTTAGAGATTTGTTCAACACACATGCACGCGCATTAAAAATACTTATTATTTCATCTCTTGCACGTCCACACAGGCTGATGCTTGTCTCTTGTGAGCTTTGTGTGCTTCCACATCTTTTCTCTCTCTCTCTCTTACACACACACACACACACACACACACACACACACACACACACACACACACACACACACA
>JBBIGC010186678.1:0-14189 GCA_037576955.1 Lepidarchus adonis | reverse complement strand
TATTTATATTATTGCCAACATATATCTGTAATATATCTATATTATGGCTAAAGCACTTCTGGATGGATGCAAACTGCTTTTCATTGCCTTGTACCTGTGACATGTGCAATGACAATATTATATATAAAGTTGAATTTCATAATTTCATTTCATTTCATTTCACTATCCAGCACCCGTTACATTTTTATTACTCATCACATCCATTTCAGGCTGTGGGGAAGCTGGAGCCGATCCCAGCTGACGAAGGGCCCAAGGCAGGGTTCACCCTGGACAGGAGGCCACAGGGCAACAAAGAGACAGACAACCATCCACTCATACTCACACCTACGGGGACTGTAGAGTAGCCAGTCAACCTGGACCACAAGCCTTTGGACAGAGGGAGGAAACCGGAGAACCTGGAAGAAACCCACAGGAAGAGCTTGTACACTCCACACAGAAACAGACCTGGTCCAGGGTTCGAGCCATGGACAATGCTGCTACAAATCTTAGGCAAATAAGACGCCTATCCCAACGATAGGTCGTCCCACATTAAAGGCCTCATTCTATAAGCCACAGAAAAAGCTCATTTATTTTTAAAAATTTAAGCTCCAGGTTGTTGTTTCGCGAAGGAACATCTGTAATATCTTAGACGAACGTGTGTCCGACATCAGCAACAACAAAGCAGCACAGATCACAATAGAATACGTTTACGGATCTGATTTCGAAGGATGTGAAGACAGGTGTCTTTGCTTTGCGTTGCTTATTGAACCGTTAATTACTGCAGTAAACAGTACATTTAAATTCAGCTAATCATTTGGGCATGTTGTTTTATTGTACTAAATTATACTTTAGCAAGTGCTTTTTCATGTTTTTAGACAGGCCGCCCATTTAAGCAACACCAGGTTTGTAATATCGTTGGGGAAAGTGGTATTGCTGAACAACAACACAATCAGTGGGAGATTCATTTATTGCTGAACCTGATTCTGCATTAGGTTCCACTTGTCTATTTGAACAATATCAGTAGAACCATGGCCATACCTGGCACTGTGTGTCCTCTCCCCTTTCCTGTAAACAACCGATAACTGTAAATATTTCTCACCTCTTGACTGTAATATACACTGATGCTGATGTATATATGTGTATGTGTGTGTATATATGCGTGTGTGTTTGTATATATGTGTGTGTGTAGACAGATATTTATATTAATTATATTTTAATCTCAGTACCTCACCCCATATACTTCAATACTTGAAAAGTATTCATCCCATCTACCTCACTTCAGTACTGAGTAATTTAAATGATCTTATTGCACTTTGCCCCTTTTATGTCTATTTTTCTATCACGTTTTATCTTAATTCTGCTGCTGGTGCCTGAGAGCTACAGTGCCAAACAAATTTCGTTGTAGTCTGATACAATGACAATAAATAATCTTTATCTTATCTATATCTTTAACAGAGCCAGAATTAACAACGTAAGCTCCTCATTGAGATCGGACCAGACGAACTAGCCTTCTCCCCCATCAATGAGCCTTGGATTTCCATGACCCTGTGGCCGATTCACCAGTTGGAGCACTTTTGGTACTGGAAGACCACTACCTGGAAGACTCTATAAGACCTGCCGTTCTGGAGATGCATCACACTAAGGCCCTTAGATCCTTATACTCCTACTTCCAGCACATCGACTTCAAGAACTGACTGTTGCTGCTTAATATTTTCCCACCCATAGACAGCCAATGGTTTTCACTTTACCTGTCAGTGGTGTAAACTTTATGGCTGAGAGCTTGTTTCTTCAATCCGAAGTGAAGGTCTGTTCAACTCCAGCACACACAAACTGAAGACCGCGCCCAAGTCTGCCACTCAAAGCAGTGGAGAAACTCAGGCCACGTGAACACGTGCCTCCAAACATCGCTCTCCAACAAAACAAGCGTGTACGAGCAGGATGACAATGTTAGTAAATTGAGTGAATAGGCTTGACAGCAAGCTGAGACCGGTCTCTTTAACCACCCTGCTGCTATAAAGTGGAGTTAAGAGGAATATGCTGCTGTGCAAACATCTTAGACACACACACACACACACAAGTACAGTAGAAGAGCAGAGGGTTCATCTGAGAAGTGAAATGAGATACCAGTTTATGTTTGTCATGAGAATAACAGCACATTATAATTACCCATATCAATAATGAGGGTCTGACAGAAGCAGCTGTAATAACGGTATAATTACGAGAAGCCTTTTAGTCTCATAAGTAATCATCAAAAAACTCCAGCTACACTGGATTACAGCTTAATGGATATTTACCTCTTTTTGCGCATCTGTACCATGTGACACTGGCTGTTCCACATTAAGGTCACAGTAGTTCTGGGCAATATGATGATATTTATAGTTATTGTGATAAAATGTGGCCACAATATTATTTTGTGAACTTATTGTACTGTGGTACAAATTAATGTGTACATATACTTTGATTTTATACAAAAAAAACATATGATATATTGTATATTGGAAACATTTCGCCCAGCTGTAGGCCACAGGTAGACCTGTCATAATACTATCCTAATGGATATTTACCATTCTGTGCACATCTGTACCGTGAGACACTGGCTGTTCCACATGAAGATCACAGCAGATATTTATCGTTATTGTGATAAATTGTGGCCACAATATGATTTTCAGAGCACACCGTGATAATGACAGTGCTTAAAAACATTGTTTCATTTAAAAAATCATCATTAGTCTCAATTTAGTGAATTTATTGTACTGTGGTACAAAATCACTAGCCTCTACCCTTCAACTGAGAATGGGGTTAAAAGGAAGGGATGTCCCGGGAAAAATAAGGTAACAAAAATGATTTTTTTTTGGGCCATTATAGGAAGTAAGTGTAGATTAATGAGGGGAGAAAAGCATCAACATACATTTTTGAAAACTGAAGGGGGTTCTGAAGTCACTGCATGGACTATGGAAACTTGGACAAGAATGAAGCTCTTTTGTTTCAAAAAACAAAGCATATTTGCTTTTCCATGAGTCTTCTGCTGGGTTATTATTATGACTCATTCTCCTGAACTTGGGTTTAGTTACTGTGGCTGATTGGTGGAGAAGGGTTTGGTTGCTAAACCACAAGAGGCATGTCTTATTTTCACAACATGATGCCCCCTTGACTGAGCTGAATTACAGACTGTATTTACCAGAGTGCCTCAGACATATCAATGACTTACTGTTCTCTTAGTGTGGCGAAAGGCCGAGCAAATGGGCAGCGTGCCCCCTCTCTTGAAAAGCCAGCCTGGGAGATGGGTGTTGTCCGGGATACGGGCAAGCCTTTGGTGGGACGAGCGGCATTCGGAGCACAGAGAGAGTCTATGGAAAGTGCCAGGGCAGGAGCAACAGGGAGCGATGGATAACTTTGTCCTTTATTAGGAAGTATAACTCACCCTCAGACTGGACTGGACTGGACTGGACATGTAGCCATGGTGCATGATAAAGGCTTTAATTAACATTACTAGCATGTGGTAGGATTGTGTAAAGTCCAGCCCGGCACCTTTGACTGATTAGGCCTAAATAAGGCCGTTCTGATGTGACCTGACTGTTGGCCTCTTTGTGAAGGTGCCAACACATATGCAAACTATTACCCAAGCTCTGCTGTCTACATCAGTGATCCCTAACCACCAGGCCGTAAACCGGTACCGGGCCAAACAGAAAACACTTTTTTTATTGATGATTTTGGTCTGAAGCCTCAAATTTCCCCTTGGCGACAAATAAAGTTTTATTGCATTGAATTTTTTGAAAAAAACAAAACAAAACAAAACAAAAAACATTTATGGCCCCTAGGTGGCAGTAATGCAACTCAGTTGGTTGCAAACAACCATTAAAAACGCTTCTCAATTTATACTTGATGTATCTCGACTTGTTCCACGTGTGATGTAGTGAATGACTGTATCGTGACCATCGAGTATAAACCCTAAAGTTATTGTTAAACAGTTTGTACTTTGCTTTAGTTTCGCTTTTATGCCCCGTTAAAGCAGACAGCTCGCTCCCCCACCATCCAGAGAAACTCTCCTAGCGCATGTGTTTTATACTCAACTGACAGTGTAGAAAAATAAATCTGCGGAGATCAGTGAAAACCCACACAATTTCACAGACATTACTTGGAGATGGAGGCGGATGAATTGGTTCAAAATAAAAACAGCACTGATTCTGTTATTGATTTATAACTTCATTATTTAACGGTTATTTACAACTTCAGTTTAAAATAAAGAGTTTGTTATATTAAACTTTGGTTTAAAATACTCTTTGCAATGTTAAAAGCTGGTTTAAAATAAAGAGTTCTGGGTTAAACTTTAGTTTAAATTAAAGTTTGCTATATTATACTTTGATTTAAAATAAAAGCATTTACTATAAAAGCATTTATCATTTATACAGTGATTTTGAGGAAATTTCAAGGTATCGAGATGTATATTGTGTATTGCGAAATAACCTAAAAATATTGTGATATTATTTTTATGCCATATTGCCCAGCCCTACCATCAACACAAGTAAAAAACAAACATCGCTGAAAAAGGGGGAAAGACCCAATATCTGCCATTTCCTGAACTGTCCTCACAAATCATTTTTAACCAAAACGTTCCACTACATAAATGTCCAAAATAATGCATCTATGTTAAACAGCATTCTCTATCCAAGGTACTATTTTATTATTGATATAGTTATTTAACATTTTATTATATTACTTGCAGACATAAAGCCCTGTTACTCTTCTCGTTTCTGCCCGTATGTTATTTATATAACAATGTATGAAAGATATGTCCCTATCTCCTGCCTCTCACTCAGGTATGTGCACCAGGACAACAGGCACACAGCAGTCCAGCACGTGCTGGTCCACGTTTCCATCAGGGAAAGATTGTGCGTGTGAACCGTGAAGGAGAAGCACTGACTGACTGACTGACTGACTGACTGACTGACTGATGACCTTCACGTTGGTGTAGGAGTTTTCTCCAGTGTGTTGAATCCAGACATCTGGGCCAACTCTCCTACAGGTTTGCAATGTTAGCCTGAGTGCTGCATATATAGAGCAGGGCTGACCAATTTTGGGGAAAATATTGTGTTTTTTCCACCCCAAAAAATTATATATTTCCATACTTGAGGCTAGAGTAACAAATATAATGTTCCAGACCACCACAGACCATTATTCATCCATTCTGAGTAAGCTGGGACCAATCTCAACTGACTAAGTGCATAAGGCTGGGAATCATCCTGAACAGGAGGCCGACTCATCACAGGACAACAAATAGACAGACAACCATTCACACACTCACACCTATGAGTATTGTAGAGTAGCCAGTCACCCTAAACCACAAGCCTTTACACTGTGGGAGGAAACAGGAGAACCTGGAAGAAATATAAACAAACAGTAAGAAGGTCCTGGGTGTCTTTCTGTGTGAGGTGTACAAGCTCTCCCCCCGTTTGCATGGGTTCCCTCTGAGCTCTCCTGTTTCCTCCTGACCCGGGAATCGAACCCAGGACCTTCTTGCTGTGAGGCAACTGCACTAACCACTGTCCCGCACATACTGTAACATAATTATTACTATTAATGTTGGATAATATGGGATATAACTGGCAGCCCAACTCAGATTACAACACAAAAATGCAAATAAATTGCAATCATCTGAGAAAATAGGTTTAAAAGCCATAGGCATTCATTAGCTCAGAGAACAGGAGTTTAAAAATAAAATAAAATGTTAAAAAATACTCCAAATAATGTGACACTGCAACATTTCTCATGGATTAAATTTGTGCATCAAGTCCTTCAAAGTGATCTTGGCTTGAAAACTTACTATGGAGAGTGAATGGAACCAGACGTCTGGTTCCATTAAAAGCTCCCTTACATAAAGGTTAATACAGGGATGTTTATGGCAGCACTGCCTGAAGCTGGAGACATTGTTTTCTGATGGTTTCGTGAAGAGTTTGACCTAAGAACGTTACAGTTCATGGTGGAGAGCTAAATACAGGAACAATATACCTCAAAGAAAATGTATTTTACCATCAGCTACATTCCATACAAACCTCAGGAGACAGCTGTAGGTCTATGAGTGGGTTTGGACTGTAAATAATATGGATGTACTGACCCCTGACTCCTGTCAGCACCACCAACGACAATTTCAGAACAAACCCTATTCCGAATGCCAGGGAAGCAGTGGAATTTTCCCTTTAATTTTGTTCCCAATTAGTGATTACACGAAGCTTGTTTGTCCATTTTCCAGCACCTCCTCTTGGACACTAATTGCACTCATTATCCAGAAGCGAGGAAGCTCAGTGATATTGGGATCATTCCCCTGTATATTCACCAGTGTTGGAGACACAGCCTGGGACTTAAGGCCTTTAAGGTGCTAAGAGTGGTGCTCGAAAGTTTGTGCACCCTTTAAAACGGTCTAATGTGTGAACATGACCTAAAACATCGTCCGATTTTCAAAAGCGTTCCTTAAAACAGAAGCCAGTTTAAATCAATGGCACAAAAATGATCATGCTTGCAATCCAATTGATGATGATGATGATGATGATAATAATGAGTCAAATGGTTTGTTTTTCTCATTTTTTTTGGCAAATGAACCACACTCACTAAATATCAGTGAGTTGTAGGTGAATAAATAGGACTTGCAGTGGTGCTTGAAAGTTTGTGAACCCTGTTCTGTATTTTGATATGATTCCCACTCTGATTTCACCTTCAAATTCTGCGATAGACCTGAGGGTTCACTCACTTTTGCCACTGGCAAATATTTCAACATGACCAAGCATGATCATTTTTGTGCCATTGATTTAAACTGGGTTCTGTTTTAAGGAATGCTTTTGAAAATCGGACGATGTTTTAGGTCATGTTCACACATTAGACCGTTTTAAAGGGTTCACAAACTTTCGAGCACCACTCTTAGCACCTTAAAGGCCTTCCAAAAACATTCACACCACCTGCCTAATACTGAGTAGGTCACTCTCATGCCAACTGTGGATCACTGTGAGCTTCTCTTTGGGATCAGACCAAACAGGCTACCTTGTAGTCCATCAATAAGCCCCGGGTGCCCATAACACAGCTGTCCTTCCTTGGATGCTTGATAGGTACTAATAGTGCACATCCGGAGCGTCACACAAGACCTGCCGTTTCACTTGTCAAAAGCTCACATTCCTACTTCCAGCAAATCAACTTCAAAACCTGACTGTTTAATTGCTCCCTGATATATTCCCCCTAACGAAATAAATAACTCAATGTTACTCACACCACCAGTCGGTGGTCTTAATGTTATGGCTGATCGGAGCCGTGTTATTGCAAATATCGCGATAGAATCGGCACCGTAAACTGTGATATCGCGACAGCCCTGATCCTGATTCGGGGTCAGTTTGCGTCGCACCTGTGACTCGTGGCTTGGAGCTGAAGCTGTGGGCTCGCGTGACATGCGCGCGCGCGCGCTCGCTCACGTTCACGCGCACAAGCCGGACACGAGGAGGCGTGCTGCACATCTCAACCTGAGGAGGGTCGCGCGCATCACGACGTTGTTGATGTGTGTTAATGCGCGGGCAGACAGACAGTCAGGACAAGCATCCTGCGAGCGCACACGCGCCTCCTCTCCCGCTGTGGCACGCGCGCGCACGCACGCACGCACGCACGCACCCCCGGAAAATACCACTGAAACGCGAGAAACGCTGCCCGAAGCTCGACGGCCTGTTACTCACCCACGACAGGAAATAGTCCGCGACTGGGAAGCGTATGCGGCCTCCCGCGCACCCACAGAAAACGCAGTCCCGCGCGCGCCTCTCGTCCCTCTGAGGTAGTGTCGCTGAGATTCCAGCACGCAGCCCGTGAACCGTGCCCTCACTCAGGCGACCATGTTGTCCTGACCAGCGCTGGCTGAGAGTCCAACCAAAAAAGAGTCGATTCTCCGATTCCGCGCTCTAGCGAACAGGACTCGGTTGCGCGTGCATGGGCGGAGGTGGCGGTGAAGATGGCACGTTGTTGTTGGAAAAAGTTTTTTACAGGACTGTTGGAGCTGAAGGGCGACAAAAAAGCCAAAGTGAAAATTATTGTCATTTAGGCCGGAGGTTCGCACCGCGGAGCGTTTCTCCAGGATTACGCCATGCGCATGCGCACGTGGGGACGGTTAGACAACAATACTGCACGTTGTTTCCTAGTGTTGCAGAGTGTTAGTTGCTCTAACTGTGAAACAGATGATACATTTGTTTTGAATGAGCTTGGAGATTTTTTTTTAAAAAAATAGTTCATTTGTTGATGCAACAAGGGTGGAGAAAAAATTGTTGATGAGACATAGGCAAACGTTTTGTTTACAGGGTGGGGTAAAGACAATTTTTTGTTTGGGGTGGAGACAAAAAAAAGGTAATATTGAAGGGTGGAGACAAAAACAGTTTATGGTGAGGGGTGGAGACAAAAACAGTTTATGGTGAGGGGTGGAGACAAAAGCAGTTTATGGTGAGGGGTGGAGACAAAGCAGTTTATGGTGAGGGGCAGAGACAAAGAAAAGTTAATGTTGAGGGGTGGAGACAAAAAAAATTATTGGGGAGGGGTGGAGACAAAAAAAGTTAATGGGGAGGGGTGGAGACAAAAAAAATTAATGTTGAGGGGTGGAGACAAAAAAAGTTAATGGGGAGGGGTGGAGACAAAAAAGTGATTTTTTTTCTGTCGAAAAAAATGACAAAGGGATGGACAAAACTTTTTGTCAACATGGAATGGAGACAAAAATAGTGGATGGGGTGGGATAAGGAGGGGAAAAGTTGTTCATTGCATGGAGATGAAAATTGGAAACAAAAAAAATGTAGGAAAAAATGTAGCCCCGAACTCTCCAAATTGCCTTTCTAACCTTGTGCATGTGTCCATAAGTAACAAAATATGATGTAGGACATTAGGTTAAAACCCTGCTGTTCATATCCTATGTAATAACCCTACATTATGAACTTAATGCACTTTCCATTACCATTCATCCAATCAGGAATCGGAATCAGAGTCGACTCCGGAAGCTTCTCATCCGGGTACTGTTACAGTGGGCGGCGCTGGAATCCCGCCTCCTCCAACGAGAATCGGAGGACATGGGCTGAATCCCAAATGACTCCCTAGGCCCTACATAGTGCAGTATACAGAAATCAAAATATTGGCTCTTTCACACAAATGGTACATACAATGCCTAGGAAAGAGTTATTAGAGACCAGTGCTGTTCAAATTATGAACGATACGCCGACAGAAATTCGAGCTCTATTATTTAAATGGCGCACTTAATAAGGAGTATGGAAACAATTAGGATACAGCCACGGTGGGAAGGAGTTGGCAACAAATGTGAGACGGGAAAGTCAGATATTCTGAGACTGTATTGCCTTTATGTTAATTATTTTGCGTGCTCATTCGAATGTCCGTTCCAACCTAAGTGGTGCAGCGCTCAGAACGGAACACTTTTTTTTTTCTTGTAAGCTAGCTTTTCCTATAGGTTTTCGCTAGCTTAGCCTCTTAGCTGCTGCTGGTATTATTCTTATTATGAGGAAATGCGGTGATGTTTTTAATGATAGGTGAATTGTAGACGTGTGTACGGGTTTGTTTTGTTTCTCAGCATTTTACCACGATAGTAACCATGTCTCAGTCGCCTTGGTGTATATGTGTCCTGCATGTGGGCTATCGTGTGTTATGTAATGGGCCATGCAGGCGCAGTGGCTACAGGAATCTCAGGCAAGGGGTGAAGGTACCAGCTGGATGACATTATAATAGTGTCTAGATATATATAGCATTTTTAAAAATATACAATTTTAATTAAAAACATTCATTTATACACACACATATATGTACATATGAACAGTTCTCTCTGTAATAATATTGAAGCTTCTAAATGTAAAAATAATAAAGCTCCAAGAAAATTATTTTTGTTGTAAGAATTATATGTTAATATTGTGTGTAATTCCTTACGGGCTGATGAAATCAAGCAGTAAAAATGTCAGTGATATCCTGCTGTGACTTTGTCAAGTTATTGCAGTGATAGGTGCTAATTTCCTTTTTTGTTCACCAGTAAGAGAATGCAACTTTTGTTTACCAGACATTTTGGGTCTAATTCACAAACTTTACTCAAAATCTCAGCTGGGGCAGGGTCATGGCCCTGACCAACAGAAGCCCTTTGCGCTGGGCCTGCCCTGCACTGGTGGGGGTTGTGGGCGGGACACAGGGTCCTACCCCCACCCCTCTGCGGGCATCCTTTTGTGTCCCCTCGGCCCCTGACTACTTTCCCCTTGGGTCGGGGTGGGGGTAGGTGGCTGTATCGACAAATCAGTCCACATTGACACAGTCACACATTGGCGGATCCATATAAGGCGACTAGGGAAGTCTTAGGAAACCAACAGCCATGTGTGGAAGGAGAGCACAGTCACTGGTCCAGCTGATGCATTATGGTGGTTCTTCCATAGTGAACTGCATGTTTTGATAACAGATTTTTCACCCTTGAGCCTAATTCTCACCTGCAGGACAAAGAGCCATTGTGCTTGTGGTGGACGGGACGGCCTGTCCATCTTCATCATTCTGAACAGTCCTTTTTTTATTCTGCTGCAAGTCCTGACCTGTCACTTAAACATGGCCCTGTGCTGACATCCACAAACACTGGTTATAGGTCAGAGAACAAAAGGGACACTCATGTTCAGATTTGCTTCAGTTGTTTTCGAGGAAGCAATAAATCCGGTGGGTTTAACACACTAGAGGTAAAGAAATGCCTGTGCAGGGAAGGCACACAGACACATAGTGGACACTAACTTATGACCATGGCTCACACATAAGTGCCATGTTCCTGACACTCCTGCTGTGTCGAGTGGGCTGTGAAAGGTAGCCTGTTTTTTTGCTTTTCTAGTCATGGACTAGCGTTAGCCAAATGCCCACCTTCCCCACTGTCCTCAACAATAAGTTCGGTCAAGCAAAAACAGCTCCACAAAAATCTAACATAATACGTCTCAGGACACAGAGGGTTAAACAGTGCTTTCTCCCCAAGGGCCCGCCTCTCAAACACAATCAACAATGTGATTGGTGGAGACACAATACCTGTTCGGGAGGTGGGGCCTCTTAATCACACATTGTGAATGTGATTGTCTTTTGCCTTTTCCTGCTGTTCTGTGTCTGACTTTTGTTAGCGCCAAAAAGTTCTAGTTTCAAATTTAAGATGTTCCTGTATTTATTTTATTATTTATATATATATATTATTATATTGAAAATAGCATTGCTATTATTTATGCCCCCCCCTGTGATTTATAGGTTTATATTATTGTTTTGCAATATATGTATATTATTGCAGAACCACTTTATCATGATATTATCGTTATCGTGGGTCATGTATTGCATATCGTACAGTGACAGACCCTGTGATTCCCACCACTACCAGTGTAACGGCTCCCACTCTGTAGCACTGCTGGGCAGAATGGAACCTGGATTTCCGCAGCAACTTTTTACTGTGACTCGTTCTGAGGTGCGTCGTGGAGAATGGAAGAGGCAAATGTAGCAGCATTCAGTCATCGCTTTTTTTCTGGTTAGGGGGAAAAAATAGTTATTCCCCTAACTGCACACTGCACGTAGCCCCTCCACTTCCCAATTCAGTCAAAAGAAGGAAATACAAAAACTATATATATTAAAATTTATTTTACTTTCTTTTATCAGGATCTTTTATGTTTTGTTTTAATACATTTTAATTCTATTTTATTCTCTAAGCTTGTTTTATGCTTGTTTTGATTATCATTTTTATACTTTTTATGCTTTTTATATCTTTTATTATCTCATACATTTATATTTTCCATTTATCCTTATAAAGCACATTGAATGACCATGTGTATGATAATGTGTTATATAAATAAACTTGCCTTGAGTAAAAAACATACATGATTATATAAGAATAACACAAAAATATACATGGTTGGGGGAAAAATCACTTGCTGCAGACTGCACGTAGCCCCTTTCAGCCAAGAAAAAAATGCACACAAATGGGCGGGGAGAAAAGAAACACATAATTAGGGTTATAACACACAATTCTCCCTAAAGTGCATCAATATCAATAACAAATTGCCTTGTATGATCACCAGATGGTTCTTAGATTGCAGGATTGAAATATTTACTGGATTAATCACGGTTGATCAGACACTCCAGACCTCCACTTCCCAAAGCAATTAAAAGAAAGATAGAGGAGCTGACATCGGGGGGTGGGGTGGGTGGGGAGGGGGATTTGTCTACATGCAGTGAGCACGCAGCAAGGGCTCATGGGAAAAGTAGTTCCAAAAAAAGGAAACTTCACGAAACAACCACGTAAAACAAAAAACACAATGTGGCATAATTATATCAAATATAATTCCCATGCACTGTTTTGTCTTTTTTGACCAAACAACAAAAGTCTGAGCACTCCTATTCTAAAGGACTTTCACTTCATGTTATCTCACTGAATCTGTGTCATCTACAATGAAGGAAAACAGGTTTAAGACTAAATAAAGCTCAGATGTTTGAGCATTTAGACAAATCTCAACTGTTATGGCACAACTAGTCAGACAAAAAAAAATTAACTTCATCATGTCTGGAGGAAGAACAGTTGATTGTATGGAACATTGTAGCCAGAATGAAATAAGAAGGTGGAAGCTTCATGTTGAGGATGCTCCTCTGCAGATCGGAATGGTTCATTACACACCATCAATGGCATCATAAATGGAAGAAATATCATAGGGGAAAATAATCTCCAACAGAACAACCCAAAATGCACAGCCATAATTACTCAAGACTGACTACTGAGAAAAGTGTTTGTATGGCCTCCCACTGCATGTGTGGAGTTACCTCCAGATAGACCCTTGAAGGAATGGGCAAAATTGAATGATAATGCTGCAAATTGTGTCTGAATATATTTTTCAGAGATTTGTTTAAGCATCATCATTTATACTAAATTTATATTAAGCATACCAGGTTTTGTTCATTTATATATGTACAGTACAAAGTCAAAAGACATGATGTTTGTAAATCTGAGGTGGTAATGTGCTGAAAGTATGTATTAAATGCAATAAAAATGGTCTGAATACTTCACATCATGTGGACACAAAATTATTCCCCATAAATACACCTTATAGTGATGGCTAAATGAGTCAGTGCATCTCCAAAACCGCAGGTCTTGTGGAGTGTCATGCAGTAGTAAGAGTATAAGTCACAGTCTAGGGCAGTAGTGAGTCAGTTCAGACTGTAATGTTGTGTGTTGACCTGTGTGGGCAGTACTGAGTCAGTCCAGACTGTAATGTTGTGTGTTGACCTGTGGGGACAGTAATGAGTCAGTCCAGACTGTAATATTGTGTGTTGACCTGTGGGGACAGTAGTGAGTCAGTCCAGACTGTAATATTGTGTGTTGAACTGTGGGGGCAGTAATGAGTCAGTACAGACTGTAATGTTGTGTGTTGAACTGTGGGGGCAGTAATGAGTCAGTATAGACTGTAATGTTGTGTGTTGAACTGTGGGGGCAGTAATGAGTCAGTCCAGACTGTAATGTTGTGTGTTGACCTGTGGGGGCAGTAAAGAGTCAGTCCAGGGTGAAGTCACTGGCTCCCTTTTATTTTGTGGTGTTTGTCTTGTTATATACGGTAGTAGAATGTAATTTACTGAATTTACTAAATGTCAACTAAATGCTTTACAGTAATACTTGGCTCCCACAAGAGACACTGGTGTTTGCTATATGCACGCTGCTCGTTCGTGTCACCGCATGATGCTAACATGCTGCCGGCTGTTAATGTAGCCTCCGCAGAATCATTACATTCATGAGTTAATTGGGCATGAGTTAATAAGAGAAAACGGCGGCGGCGATAGCAGTAGCAGTAACAGCAGTAGCAGTAGCAGCAGTAGCATTAGCATTAGCAGCAGCAACAGAGCTATAGATTTAGCACGGCTGCCAACTCTCACGCATTCAGCGTGAGACTCACGCAATTGACCCAATTCTCACGCTCTCACGCCACGCACCCCTTTTCTCACGCAGACTCGTGCAGCAGTGAGAGAAAAAAAAAATTGCGCCGCAAAGCAACGCGCAGAGAGACCAGACAGACAGAGTTTTTTGTGACAATTGTGAGGGAAATACACAATTTATTCCCATAAACCAGGCATCACCAAATGGCGGACCTCGGCCCGGATCCGGACCGAGTGATGGTTCTGTCCGGACCCGTGACAAGTCTGGTAAATTCACGAGATTAGGTCATTTTCGT
>JBBIGC010186662.1:0-14190 GCA_037576955.1 Lepidarchus adonis | reverse complement strand
ACACACACACATTATAGACCATTATAGAAGCTCCAGGTCATTACTTTCAGGAAGTGACAGCTGCAAAATCAAAGAAAAATCATGGCGGTGACAAACATCGAGTTGTACGTTGATGATGATGACATTTACAGATGTGATTTTGAATGATTTGTAGAAAGACTGATAATTGTATCTTTTCAGTGTTGCTAATTTTATACTGAAGAATTGACATGTAGACGAAAGATTGACAGCGCTGTACTGCAGTAGCTCCACCGTCCATTCATTCAAATGAAAATTAAAAACTCATCACTGATCTGATCTTTACTTTGTGTTGATTTTCCAACTGTTTCATTGCTGCAGTAAACATTACATTTACATTCAACTAATCATTTGGGGACGTCGTCTTTTTGTACTAAATTATACTTTTAGTGAATGTTTGATGTTTTTAGATAAACCGCCCCATTTAAACACCACTCACCAACACCAGGTTTGTAAAATCAGTGTATAAGCTGCGGCTGATATATATATATACTTTAGTTAGTTTACTCTTTTACATCGATACAGTCTATATTATATTTTTATCTGTGTAGGTTTGCTCTCATTGTATTTGTACAGTAATAATAATTTCTTTAATCATGCCCCATATCATTAAATATATGGACATGTTTTTAAAAAGTGGAGTTTAATAAAAATGCAATATAACAACATAAAGGAGGTTTTACCAGCAGTTCTGATACTTGTGTTGCAGGTGGATGAAGAGCTGGAGGCTCTGCTGGAGAACGGAGACGGTCTGAGTGATGAGAAACAGGTCATTTCCCTCTGCAGGCTGATGGTGCGGGTGGAGACCTTGGAGCAGAGGCTCATCTGTATCAAACTCATCCAGGTGGGTGAAAACATCAAAACCTTCTTCTACAATTGAGGGTGGACGCTGTGACGACTTGGAGAGCTTTTCAGCAGAACATCTGTTAAACAAGGCATTATTCACTCCCCTGTTTGTTTTGCACATTAAGCTGCAGAAATGACCTGTTTGGAATTATTTGTTGTTCTACATCGTGCCTACATTTGGCCTGTGTTCATTCTGAAGTTTTATTTCAGGCTGCACTGATTTCTGAATAAGGCAGAATGCAGAGGAGCCAGTTAAAACAGAACTCATTTACATATCGCTGCCCTCAGACGAAAACCTTGTATCTCCAACTTTAGAAGAAAAGCATTAGACTGCTCAAACTCTTAATGGAGGTGAATGAAAAATGTAAGCCTGTAAACGTCAGCTTCTATAAACAATATCAGTCTTTAAGACGCAGCACCAAAGGCTGATGGACAGATCAGTAGATTCATTTCTTCAAGATCCTGAGGGATTTTGGTAATATACAGCATCTACTATGTTGAACATGTTGGAAAAATACTTTTTTGTAATCAGTGGAAGTGAAGACACGTTTATTGAGAAACATTCATGCTTTATTGATGTACAGAATACCCAGAATCCTTCGTGCCTGAAGCAGTTTTTGGATCATCATGGCCTTTCGTTGCTGTGGATATTCATGGTTGACCTTTCTGAGGCTAAAAGCAACTCGGTTAACAACATCAAACTGCAGCTGGAGGTAAATCTGCATACAGGGCACACACTCTCACACAAGCTCCCACACAGTGCAAGTTCTAAAAAGGTTCTGTTGATGCTCGCAGGTCTTTCATAACCTGTGGTGTTTTAGTAATCCGCTTTAATGTCCAGATGGAGCAGATGGTCTGTTTTCATCATGAAAAATACAATAAAATACATGCAACACTGTACGCAATGCTCCTCCTGCATGAAAAGTATTCTACACTGCCCAAAAATATCAAACCTCCAAGTGTCCAATCATTTGTTATTTCACCGATTTTGGATTTTTTTTTTTTGTTGTAGAGATGTTAATTACATGGGCAAATAATAAACTTCTTATACACCAACGATATTAGACATTTTTTATGAACTAAAATGACTTTTTACAAATAAGCTACATAATCTCATCAACAAAAGAGAGAGTATGGAGACTTCATCTTTGCATTCAGGAGACACCAACTATATGGACCTGTTACTGCTACAAGTAGTGAAATAATTGGAGCAATTACCTGTTTATTCGCACAGTATCTCAGGCCACCATGTTAGTGGTGGTCCCGTGGTGTTCCCTTTTTACTGACCCGTCACCCAACACACGCCTCTTATCCTATAGTCTCTTAACTTGAACGTTCACTGGGCAGTGAGTCGTTTTATAATAATTATATTAGTAATAATTCCCTATATCTTCTAATAAAAGCCTGTCCTATTTGACACCCGTTTCCATTAAACGCTGGGTTTGAAAGATAGAAATAGACACCGGTCCCCAACAGTAAACGGTGATCTGTAATGACCCACCGCGCTTTCCGTACACTAATCCTCTCTTTGTACCACCTGGGCTCCTGCAGTGAATCATACTGCAAGTACCTTTTCATATCAAAACTGTTTTGTCGTCGGATGCTATCGAGAAATGAAGAACGTCATTACATTTTTCCCTTTTGTATAAACATTGTTTTACCTTTTCCTGTTTTTCGCTCTGACTCGTTTTTCTCCCGATCAGTGTGGATGCAGCTCTTCTGGACCAGCTGCTCAAAGATCTCACATGTAGTGTGATGTCGTTGGGACCCGGGTTTTATTAGTTCCATTCAGCACAAAATGACAGTCTCAGCTCTTTCCTGACTCTCTCTGTAACGTTCGTGATCTTTTATTGATTAAACCAGCTGCCCTGTTAGCTCGTGCTCTCTCACAACAAACTCTTAACTCCGCCCCTCTTCCGCCTGCGCTGCCCACCTGTTTTCCATCTCCATCAGAAACGCACCTCATTCCATAACAACGTCAGTCATAACCCACAGGGTGAAGCAGTAGGAGTCATTTGATTTATCGTTCAAACTCTGTGCGGTAACAGACACAAAAGAACATTCAAATGAAGAAGCTGCACAACATTTTGTGCTGTAAATACCATCACTGTTCTGTCTGTGAGGAGAAGAATAACCCGTCTCCATTAAACACCGGGACGTCTGAAATTAAAGCCTTTTCAAATAAACACCAGGGCTACTATTGGAAGATATATGGTAATTATTATTATTGACATTTTTATTATTTATGATAATAATTATTAATAATAAAACATCCAGATCTCGTCCTGGAGGGCTGACGTCTATTGCAGTTTAGTGATTTCTCTGCTCATTCCCTGTTCATTACGAGTTAAATGTGTTGAGGGAATGATCAGACTATGCTGGATGCCATTCCTCCAGGACTTGAGTTTGGCATCACATTACCACAATTACTTCCCTGGACACTTCAAACCACCTTGTGCTGTCTTTCTCTGTGCAGATCATGAAGGCTTTGGCAGTGCTGCCCATCTCCACTAAGAACATGCTGGAGGAGAGCCGTGTGCTGCAATTCATCCAGCGCTGGGCCCAGAGCCGTCCACTTGGCCAGCCTGCAGAGCAAGATGGTTACTCCAGTGAGAGCACCTCCCGTGCCCAGACTCCTTTAAACACCCCAGATGGACATCCCACCAAACTGGCCCCAGAGCTGGACGGGGATACGCCGAAACGTGCCGTCTATCCTCGTTTGAAGATCATCAGCGAGAACAGCTTGGATAGTGCTCTTTCAGATGGCAGCAAAGCCTCTGATGGTAAAGAGGAAGATGAGGAAGAAGAGGAGGATCTGGAGGAGGAGGCCTCCCAGATGGAGGTCAGAGACAAGCAGGAGTCCAGCACTGAGAATCCGACTGAGACCACTTCAGATGCCGCAGGGAGTAACCAGTTAAAGGCAGAAGAAATGGACGTGGTAGTAAAGAAAGATGGACCAGAAGATGATGAACCTGAAGAGAAAATAAATGTCAAGAACGAGGAGAACCAAGCTGCTCAGGCTGAGCAGAAACAGGATGCTGAGGTGATGATGATGTTAGTGGAGGAGACCAAGTGTGAACCTGAGTCTGCAGAAATAAAAAGCCATGTTGAGGCGCCTGCTATAGATCAGCCATGTGATCCAGTCAGCATCAAAGCTGAAGAAGATGCTAGCACTTCTCTCCAAGCCCCTGGTGTGGGGACCATCACTGAAACTTCAGATGAGACGGAGTCTCCTGATCCTTCTGCCTCAGACATTCACCTTGTGGGTTCTTCTACCGACAATGACATGGGTGTAGAACCATCTGAAGCCACCATGGAAATCACAGCTGATTCTGACACTACAGCTTTTTCTGAGAACAACTTGCCCAGTTCTGCTACCTCCCCTGTGGAGAATACCTCAGCTGATGTTCCTGCTGTTTCTGTAGTGTGCGCTAATGCTGTTCCCGCTCCACCAGGGCCTGAGGAATCCTCCCTGGGTACAGTGGCAACAACAGAAGGTGAGGTGAGCCTGGCAGCAACTGATGCTGCACCCTCAGTAGGTCTCGACGCTGCACCCTCAATAGCTCCCGAAGTTGTGTCCGCGGTGGCAGCCGATGGTGCGTCCGCGGTGGCAGCCGATGGTGCGTCCGCGGTGGCAGCCGATGGTGCGTCCGCGGTGGCTCCTGAAGTTGTGTCTGCAGTGGCAGTCGATGGTGCGTCTGCGGTGGCTCCTGAGGTTGTGTCCGTGGTGGCAGCCGATGGCGCGTCCGCATTGGCAGCCGAAGGCGCAGCTGTGAGTACACCATCCCAGGATGAGGAGGAGGTTGTGTCTGATGTGGAAAGCGTGAGGAGCCAGGAGCCTCAGATTAGAGCTGCTGATATCAGCGAGATGGCCGCACGTCTGCTTGACAGCTGGAAAGACTTGAAGGTAAGATGATGCATCAGGTAGAGATTCCAGTGCTCGTTTTCTTGTTGCTGTTTCAATTAGTAACTACACTCATCTGTCTCAGTATTTCAGTTTTGAAATCACATCAGTACTGTTGCATCGCAGCACCTGTTCTCGCGGTGTTTCCATCAGTTAAAGTTTTATGTGAAAGTAATGTACTGATGGACCGACTGTGTATTTTGTTTTTCAGGAGGTTTACAGAATCCCGAAGAAGATTCCGGTGGAGTTAAACGGTGAGGCTTGCTCTGGTCTCATCTTCATTTTCTCTGATTTATTTTTGGTGTTAATATCCGTATGTTGCCCCGAGCAGATCGCAGTCGGGATCGTGAGGCCATGCTGACGCCCCGTACTCCCTCCAGCAGCCGTGAGCGGGAGAGAGAGCGGGAGAGGGAAAGAGAGCGCGACCGGGAGCGAGAGAGGGAGCGGGAATGGGAGAGGGAATGGGATAGAGAGCGTGAGCGGGATTTGGAGAGGTCTACACTCCGGAGCGCTGAGAGGAGGAGGAGGCGGGGCTCTGCCTCACCACCCCCTACATCCTCGTACGAGAGGAGCAGCCGCAGAAACGAGGAGCGGTGAGGGAGCAGCCGTAGACATGAACACCTAGTTTTTCAAAGGATGTGAAATCGTTCAGAACTGAAATTGCTTTTGCTTTTTAATTGAAGTAACGACGACTGGTTTAAGTTGAAGGGGTTAGAGCGGCTGGACAGTGAAGTTAAAAGTACATCCAGAATGATTTTGGTACATAAACCCACACAAATGTCATGGCCCCTGGTGCAGAAAAATAAAAATTAATAAGTAAATGTACGCAGGCTATCGGCCCTTTAAGTAGATCAATACTGTTCTGTACTATTTCACTACCTTCAGTTCAGAACAACATTGTATAAGAAGCTGGGGGAAAAAAAACACACATTGTGGGTTCAGAAAGTATTCACACCCCCTTCACTGTTTTCAGGGTCATGTTGCAGTCTGATGTTCCAATCATTTCAATTAATTTTCTAATGGATCTACACTCGGTTCCTTAAAATGACAGTTACAGAAACATTTTATACAATTTATGTGTATATTTAAAAAAAGAAAAAACTGAAATCACATTTACATTCCATTCACACCCTTTACATTTATACTTGAAATGTAGCTCAGGTGCCTCCCATTTCTCTCCATCGCTGCTGAGATGTTTCCACCTTGATTGGACTCCACTTATGAAAAATTAAACTGATTGGACATGATTTGGTGAAAGAAAAAGAAGCCTCATAGCTGACACCAAGCAAAAGCCAAGCCATGAGCACAGGTCTGGAGAAGGCTACAGAAAGATCTCCGCTGCACTGAAGGCTCCATCGTTCTCAAATGGAAGAAGTTTGTCTCAGGACTCTACCAAGAGTTGGTTCCACAGAAACAAAACTGAGCACTGAAGGGAGAAGGGCATCTAAACTATTGTTGCAGAAGGTGTGAAAACTAATGTAAATACGTGATTGGAGTTTTTTCTTTTTAATAAATGTACACTGTTCTGTTCTGTCATTTTGAAGAGAGAATAAGAATTTCACACTGAGAAAAGAGAAATTCTTTCTGAACCCACTGGAAACATCAGTTCTATGTGTTTAGCAATTAATCATAAGATGTGAATAACTTCAGCAGAAAGAGCCCGAAATGTGTAGAATAATGACTCTTTCTAATGACGTTCTTTTCCTGTAGTTACGACCAGGCCAGCAACAGTAAGAAGAAGCCTCGAACTAAGGAGTCCCGCAATAAACTGTCCACTGAGGAGCGGCGGAAGCTTTTTGAGCAGGAGGTGGCTCAGCGGGAAGCACAGAAGCAGCAGCAGCAGCAGCAACAACAACAGCAGCAACAACAACAACAACAGCAGCAGCAGCTTCAGAGGCTGGCGTTCGACCCTCTAGTCTACGCCTCCAGTCCAGGTTTTATGACATACCCACCTGGTTACCCCATTCAAACCTATGTAGACCCAACTAATCCAAACGCTGGCAAAGTTCTGCTGCCCACGCCGCCTGTGGAGCCTATGTGCACTACGCCGTCTGTCACCTTTGAACAGAGTCCGGCCCAGTCGCTGGTCGCTGACCTCAGCCTTACTTCTCCAGTCCCCAGCACCACCCAAGCAGCCACAGCATCCAGCCTGGGGCACATGCCCGCACACAGCGCCCAGCCGCAGCCGTTCGTCCAGCCTGCGGTCACGGCGCAGGACCCCGATGTGGCCGTCCTGTCTGTGCCTGCGCAGGCGGCCAGCTCGCAGGTCCAGGGTCAGCAGGGCTACGCCACGCTCTGGGACCCCAACACACAGCAGGCGGTCACCGTGCAGACGCAGCCTGCCCAGCAGTACTCCACCACGGCCCAGCCCCAGACCGCCATCTACTACCAGGGCCAGCCGTGCCAGACCATCTACAGCATCCCTACAGGGTACCCACCGCCCAGCACCCCCGTCATACAGGTACAACTCTGCTTTTTTATATTATACACTTCTAACTGTAATAAAGAGAGTCCCCACCATTACAGACCATAAGGAAAATAAGCTGTAAAAGCCCACAGCAGCTTTTGTGATGTCAGAAAAACACATTTAGGTGTCTCCTTATTAGGGCTGCAACTAACGATTATTTTAATAATCGATTACTCTGCAGATAATTTTTTAGATTAATCGATTAATTGAATAAACAACCAAAGAAAGAAAGCATTCGTTTCCAACCCTTTATTCAAAAACAGAGCTAAAATCTCGAAAGTGCACAAACGTGTTGCTCCTTGAGCTGTTATTATAATAATAAAGCAGAGTGTAACCAGGGTTCAAGGTGCGGATCGTTTTAGTGAAGCCGTCATCTTCACCCATCGACTGAGGCCTCATGTCAGTGACGATGTTGAGGAAACTCTGTGAAGAGCAGCTGCTGTGGTGAACATGATGCATTTCCCATCAAGAAGCCGCTCATGGTTTCTGTTTTTCTCTGGAATCAAAAAGATATTGTGTGTGTGTGTAATAGCACAATTTTTACATCAAATACATACATACATACTTGTTTTAGTTACTAATTGTGTAAAGGTAAGTAACACAAAGAGCTATTACACATACACACACACACTCAAGTTATCTTGAAGCTTATTCATTAAATTATTACCATCAATGTATTAAGTGCAAGGTTTATTTATACACCACATTGCTATAAAAGAACTTTTAAAATTAAATTAAAAAGTACAACACAAATATATTGTCAATAATAACCTATATGGTACAAAGCACAGAATATACACTGCAAAAAATGCTTTTCTAACTTAGTAGTTTGGTCCTGTTTTCAATCCTAATATAAGAGAATCCTTTATTGTCCCACAAGTGAGAAATTTCACAGCGTTACGGCAGAAAAGACAGCTAACAGAGTACTTAGAAAAACAATAAGTAAGAAGTTACTTTAAGGAAGTTACAGGTAAGCACCAGAAACATTATGTTCCTCACTTCAAAACGGAACAAATGTAGGATTGTGTAGTGACTTACCTGCTGTTGAACTCCTTTCCTCCTCATCAAACCCTGGATCATTGCTGTGCAGCTCCCGTGCAATGTTGCGCTGCATATTTTGCAGTTAACACCTTTTCTGTTTATTCAGTGGAAATGCTCACATACTTTGGATGATTGGGTCGCACTGATTTCTCTGCCTCCTTCATATATCTTTCCCCTGCCTCCGCTGTTCACTCCGCTCTCAGCTAAAGTTTTAACTTTTTGTAATAATCAAATGTCTCCGCATCACACAACACAATGAATCGATTATGAAATGTGTTGCCAAATCTTTTATTAATCAATTTTTATTGATTAAATCGATTCGTTGTTGCAGTCCTACTCCTTATTTACCCCACAGCAGTTTACATGTGCAGACCTTATATTTATACACACACTGTCCCCAAAAAGTAAAGGAGCACTCTGAAGACACATCAGATCTCGATGGGATAAATTCATACCTTCATATCTTTGCTGATCTGGACTGGGTAATGTGTTAGGAATGAAAGGATGTCACATCATTTGATGGAAATGAGAATGATCAACGGAGTCCAGGTATCTGACCTGAGCCAAATGCAGAACTAGTGCAGAGAAGATGCCTCCACCTGTAACCACATTCCTCTGTTGGGGGTTTGTCTCAGTGTCGCCCTCTAGTTGAAAATCTCATTAACACCAAAGCTGCTGAACACCCCACAGATCAATATCCCACAGGTTTCACAACCTTGGTGCTGTGCTCTGATTTAAAAGGTGCTCTTTTTAGGTTTTTAAGTATGTGTATATTAAAGTATTATGAAAAAGTAGATGTATGCAAAAAATAATTTATATTGGTTTGTTTCCTCCATGTTCCCTATTAGACCAGTTACACCTGTTTTTGTGTCAATGCAGACGTACACAGAGCCGACCACTGGCTACCTGCACGGTCAGCAGGTCTACACCGGTCACCAGCAGGGTGTGGTGGTCCAGCAGGGCGGAACAGTCACCACCATTGTCACATCGCAGACCGTACAACAGGTGATGCATCTCACCCATCTCACCATCAGGGGTGCTGTAGTTCATTTTACTTCTTGTATTCAACCAATTGTATTCATTTGCCAAGAGCGTGTCTCTCCCGAAGGGTGGGGGACTTGTTGGTCAGAGCTTTTGGAAAATGGGGTTAATGTGTTCCCTGTTCCTCTTTGAAACAGAATAATTGTAGTAAAGCCCCTCCCATTTTCCTGCATGTGAGAAGTGTTTGTGTTCTGACCCAACACAGTGCTGCAGAAACACAAACAGGCAGCGGTTGTGATCTCAGCAGCAGGTTTGCTCCATGTGCGTTATGATGGCAGATGGGTGGTGCCTAACATCATGTTCCAGATTTCTGCATTCCCATTCCCTTAGACCATGTTTACCAGGCCACCTCACCCTGGCAGCTTCTGCTGCACGCCTGCATTTCAGACTGTGGATCATCAACAGCTCTTGGACCAATCAGTGCAGATCTGTTTTATTGATCATATATAGGTAAACGCCGGGACAACAGTGAAGTGTGTTAGACGAAAGAACCAGCAAACTTAGCAGAAAGAGAATGTAACTAATTAATTTTAGTATATAAATAAAAGAGGAACATCAGGGACCTTCAGGGGGTTGTGGACCCTTTTTCAGCTGTTAACGCTGCTCTGATAAAAAGGAGTCAGACACACAGTGCAGCACAGACAGAGCTCCTTCAGCAGTAGGAAGTGGTCCTAATGTTATGGCTGATCATGAGGGACCTGCTCTCTATTAGGCAGGTGGTCTTAATGTTTTGGCTGATCAGTGCGTACTCAAGCCACATTTTAAACTCCTGTCTGGTTTGATGTTTTTCTCCACAGGAGATGATTGTGCCCAACAACATTATGGACCTGCCTCCCCCTTCACCCCCCAAACCCAAAACCATTGTTCTGCCTCCAAACTGGAAAGTGGCCCGGGATCCTGAAGGAAAGATCTATTACTACCATGTAGCCACCAGGTACGAAGACGCCAGATTCATCTTTAGCATCACTGTAGTGGTGGAGCTGTAAGTCAGGGCTGAAGAACCTGCAGGAACAGAGTGACTGTGTCTCAGGACAATGATGCATAGGATACAAACAGGCACACGTATCATTATTATTCCATATTATTGGTGATGGGTGTGTTACACCTGCAGTTTGTGGCCTAGAACTGTGGCCCCCAACCTTTTTTGCTGCCACGGACCGGTTTAATGTCAGACAATACTTTCACGGACCGGCCTTTAAGGTGTCCCGGATAAATACAACAAAATAAAATAATACGACCAAAGGAAAGTCTACATGTTACCACAGCAACCAGAGCGCATTGGAGGCAGAGAGGAGGACGCTATTGGCGCATTTCAAGAGGACGTTGCTAATAAAGTTACATAATTGCAAAGTGGATTCACATTTATTATATTTACAAAATATTTTTTTGTAAATATAATAATAAACGTGAATCCACTTTATTAGCATCGTCGTCCTGAAATGCAGAAATTAACGTCCTCCTCTGTGCCCCTAATGCGCTCTGATCGCTATGGTAACGCATACACTTTCCTTTCAACATAAGTTTTCAATGCTGTTGTGTTAATCTCAGGGTTTTCTGCCATGACTTTTATCCAGATTACCGCTAAAGTTCATGTCTCTAACACACTTGGATGCTATGGACTGAGATAGTTTTATTATTTTTAAGTAAAAAAAATTTGTGTGGCCCGGTACCGATCCACAGCCCGGCGCTTGGGGACCACTGGCCTAGACCACTAACATGTATTCTCACTTCCTTTACCTTTTACACAAGAACTGCATGCTGTGGTGCCACCTAGTGGACATGTTGCAGTAGCGGTGCTATCAGAGTAGACGTACCAAAATAAACATTTAAAATATAAATTCTCAGAGCATTACAGTAAAATGTTTATCATGAGATTAATGGCACATTTTTAACGTTCTGTTGCTGGAACGTTGTGCTCTAACCTCTGAGAATGTGCATGTCGTTTGCTCTGAAAGTATTGCAGTCGTTTTTCTTCTGTGTGGTTCTGTTTGAAGGGGACAGAGGTTGGTGGCTGCTGCTCCAGGTAAATATTTATTCCAAGGTTTCAAAGTGATGGAGTTAACCAGCAGCGCTGTGTTTTTAGGCAGACTCAGTGGGATCCTCCCAACTGGGATGGTGCTGGTGAAGAAGCCAGTGTGGAGCATGAGGCGGAGATGGATTTGGGAACTCCAACTTATGATGAAAACCCCTCAAAGGTATTAAACGTCTGATAACTGGTTCCAAGTTTAAGTTCAGATTTTATTCTTCACATTCACAATCATACAGAGTACAATAGGCAGTGAAATGCTTTGTTAGAGGAAGAACATAAATTGATAACATTGGGAGAGAAGGGAGATTAAACCCCCCCTCCCTCTGTCTCTCTGGGCAGAGGACCGGAGGAAAAAAACACCCCAGCTAGTAGACCAAATCCGGAGTAAGAATCCATTTTGGGGCGAATTAATGTAAATTTCTATTTCATCCTAAAGTCTATTCATCGGTCTTCTTTCAGCAGTGTCGATAGCCTCACCGAGATCGAATCCATTTTCTGATCAATCGCTTCGAGCTTGCAATCAAGCATCGGAGTCTGTGAGCTCATCGCCCTGCTCAATCCTTCGATGGCAGCGGTCAGCCTGTTGGGGTTTTGAGTGTCGATTGCGTTCAAAGACCAGTTGATCAAATCCATGTTTTCAGACAGTCCTGCAGCGAGAGTTTCTGAAGCACGAGACAGCAGCAGCAAGCAGGAAAAATTATGGTGTTACAATAATACAACGTGCCCGTGTGCTTATATATGTAGAATATGGTTCTTTACTTCTGGAGGCTTGAGATTGAGTGAGGGTTTAGGCATGTGGTTACTGGTATTACCGGGGTTAACTGTAATATCACCGTACAGCAATTCTGCAATAATCAATATCTTGCAAGACAATTATATAACAATACATCACAAACATGTAATTCTGTTTTCACAAAGTTTTAAATGCAGTAATATGTTAATTAAGTGTGATGTTAAAGGTGCTAATGAGTTTAATAAAGAGATATGAACTTTACTTCAGTCAGAACATATCTCTCATACATCAGTATATAAATAACAAACAAATGTTCACATAGTCAACATCACCATCATATAATAACATCTTAAAATAAATATATCAATAATAGTCAAATAAACAAAGGACAGTGTTTCTCAGTGTGAAACTTTATTAGCATTTTTTTGTCGCTAACAACAGTTACTGACACAGAGCAGCAGGAAAAGTCAACAGCCAATCACATCCCACCTCCCGAAAACACATCATGTCTCCACCAATCACAGTGGTGATGTCTGTTTGGAGGCGGGGCCTCGGGTAGTGATCTGTATAACACTGTGAAACGAGACGCATTATTAGACCGTGATGGAGCTACGCTTCTGTCTGATCTAAATTATTGATGAGAACAGTTCAGTAAGTGCTAGATATCGGTGAGGACGCGCGGTTCTACCCCCAAACATAGAAGCTCTGAAAAAGGGGGGAAAGGTTTTGCGGTGGGTGTATGGATTATCGTTTCCTGTGAGTAAGGATGATGATATATTGTCCCACTTTAGTACATCACCTTGTATCTCATGCCCTCACACTAAACGCACTTGTGGCACTGGGAGAATTTCTTTCTGCTGACTTCAGAATGACCTTCACTGGTGTCTAAAAACCCCATTCCACACAACCCCCCAAACACACCCCCACAGCCACACACCCCCACACAGTCACCCTCCTCCCAACACACACATCTCACCCCACTTTCTGTCTGTGTAATAATTATATCAATCCTCCGCCTCAGTGTTGAGCTGATCCAGTTTGTGTTCTGTACACCATGCACCTCATTTCTCCAGACCATCTCTGTTACGGTCCTTAACGGCTGAGATATGTAAATGAGCTTCATTCTGATTGGATGAAAAGCCCTTTCACTTCTGCTATCTGTATGTGCTGTTAAGAATTCCAGAGTCAGTGTAAACCCCTCAGTGTGTGATCGTGTATCTGTTTACAGTTCTCAACCAAGACGGCAGAGGCGGACACCTCCAGCGAACTCGCCAAGAAAAGCAAAGAAGTCTTCCGCAAGGAGGTACACTCCCTCCTCTTCTCCCTCTGTATGCTCTCTTCATGCAGGTTCCTGAGAATATGGTTTTACAAAACAATTCACCCGTGTAACCAAAACTGTTTATTCCAGCCGAGAGTGTAGAGAGAAATCCACCCAGAATAAATAGCAGACACATCCTCCTACTGCTTCCAGAACAGCAGCACAGCTCACTCTGTTTATTTCATCCCCCCCTCCCTTCTACTCTGTAATGCTCTGTAACTCTCGGTAATGCTGCTGAAGTCCACTAGGTGGCACCAGAGTTGGTATTTGTTGAAGGAAGTCAGAGTGGGAGAGAAGCTGCAGAGACTCTTGTACTTTACACGTTGTCTGATCTACAGTGAAACAAATGATGATAATAATGATACAAAGACAAAGCAGATGTTATTGTGGGGGAATTCAGAGTTAGGATGAGGCTTGTGTTTCAGGGTGAGGTTAAAGTAAATTTAATAGGTACACATTAAATCATTCAAGGCTGCTTGAGTATCACTAACACTTTTCCTGTTAATCATTTCTCTTCCTCTCCAATCAGATGTCTCAGTTTATTGTGCAGTGCCTTAATCCGTACCGAAAGCCTGACTGTAAACTGGGCCGCATCAGCAACACGGACGACTTCAAACACCTCGCCCGGAAGGTGAGGACCTAATGGGGTCTGAGGGTGTGGGGAGAAGGAGAAGCTTAATATCTGATTCTTAGATCATATCATTTCTCTCATCATTCCTTTAAAGCTCCGCCCACTGACTTCTATTATCAGTGAGGGTAGAGTATCCCTTTAAAGCTCCGCCCACTGACTTCT
>JBBIGC010186645.1:0-29793 GCA_037576955.1 Lepidarchus adonis | reverse complement strand
AATAGAATAAAACAGAATAGAATAAAACAGAATAGAATAAAACAGAATAGAATAAAACAGAACAGAATAAAACAGAACAGAATAAAACAGAACAGAATAAAACAGAACAGAATAGAACAAAAAAGAATAGAACAGAATAGAATAGAACAGAATAGAATAGAACAGAATAGAATACTGTATTTTTCCAACGATAGGCCGTCCCATTCTATAAGCTGCAGAAAATGCTCATTTATGTTTTAAAAATCTAAGATAAGCCACTGCTGTTATTAGTCGCAGTGTTACTGAATTGACCGAACTGATGTTGGAACATAATTTGACACATCCCTGGACGCCTTTGCAACTCTACACTAGTAGTGATGTTATATCGTATTTGACCAGTGATAAAAAAAATGTACTTGGCAATATCATGCTGCAATTTAAGCTACAGCTCATTGTTTTTGCAATAAAAAACAGCAATCTTGCAGCTGGATGGCACTTTAAAGTAGAAAACAACACTTGATATTACTGTCAATCTTGCATTTAAGAGCCTTGTGAGGATCGAGTGGGAAAAATGGACTCCGTCTGGTCGGCAGCGACGTGCAACATACTGTCACACGTGCGAATGGGTTATTTTTAACTACTATCGGCGTCTACTTGTTCCGACATCTCTTCAAACCCTTTATTGGAAACGAGCGTCAATAAGAGACGGGCTATTATTACAAGATATACAGTTATAAAGTTATAAATAGTATAGAATATGTGTAAATAGAACCAGTTTTATAAATGCGACTTGCCAAATAATGAAGACATTTTCTATTATCACACTAACCTTTTGTCCAGTAGTTGCTGGATGGTCAGATAAGCCCAGAGTCGCTCTGTGAAGTCCCCAAAAATATACTCTTTATCAGGGAAAATGTTATTCCACTCCTCAGCAAGGGCCTGGCCTTTCACCTCAAAGTCATTCTCTGCCTGGAGTGATAGAAACAGAACAGATATAACATTTTCATATAGATCATCATATAATCTCATCTGTATTCTTCTGTACAAAATAAAGGTTCAATCAATCATATGTGTAAATAGAACCAGTTTTATAAATGAGATCCCCTCTCAGAGATTCTCCCAATAATAATAAGATCCTTTATTTTTTCCTAGAACTGGCCAAGGTTCTTGACATGGTTCATAACCCTTTATTTTGATAGAGGCTGAGATCTCTCACCCCTTTAGCAAAAACTTCAACTGGAAAGAAGTTCATCTCGATGTCGTTCAGTCGACCTGCGACCACGATCTCAGAGCCATTGAAGAACTGCTTAAAGCGGCTGCCAGTCAGAGAATTGACTGTGTTGTCAGGATAATTGAAGTACACTTCTGATAGGAGAGGGCTTGCAACTTCATCATAGAATCCCTTCGAATTAAGAATAGTTAAGCAGCATTAAAACTATTCAAACCTAAACCCATGTGCACGCTATTGGCAATAATGTAAAAATGGGTAAAAAAAAAGATTTTCAACACAAAGGCTAGTGTCCAAGAATTAAATTAAGGTTTACTTCAGATTCAGCAGATTCATCCAGTTCCGTACCTGAAAAATGTTTTATCAAGTTCTTACCTGCAGCTGAAGTACAGCATCTGACGCCTCATAGACCCTACGAGCCAGACCATCATTTTGCTTTGCCATTACATCCAGAAAATTATAGTCCACATCGTAGCCAAAGCCCAAGCAAAAGAGGCTCAGGTCTCCATCAATAGCGTTCTGGACATTATTTTGGATTTTTTGTAAATTGCTCTCTCCTAGATGTAAAATAAATTTCTTAAACATTTCCACAATTCCACAGTATTTCTGTTCAATTATAATAAGCATACTTAATTTATTCACAAAATGCATGCTGGTGAGTTATCCCGTTTATATCTCTATCATCTCATACCGCTGTTAGGATTTCCGTCTGTCAGTAGAATAATCATGGACGCACTTTGGACTGAGGTGGTGGTGTTTTTCTTGTGTGCAGTTAGTATGTCCACAGCACGTAAAACAGCATCATTGATATTTGTTACTATTTGGGAGAAATTGGGGGAAAAGACACATTTAATAACCTCTATAGCAACATAGCGCACACAAGCAGCGCTGGTTAATACAGTGGTATATATAGTGAATATCATTTGAACTGTAGGAATGAACTGTATTTTTAAGTGTGATCTTGAGAAATGTTTTCGAGAAGTCATTCAGAAATACCCCAAAATATGCAAAAAATTCATATTAAATGGACATAACTGATTGTTAATGAGGCTGAGTATCCCTTAAGACTCTGATGCCCAAAGTTGGTCCTTATAGCGCAGTTTGGTAGCTCCCTTTCTCAAAGACAACTAAACTAAACCTGGCATCTAACAGGTTGAACAAGGTGTACTTGGGCAGGGAAATTGTTTCATAATGATTTGCTATTTTTTATATTACTGGTAAATTCATTACTGCTTTTATTCTGGTGTCTTTCTGCTCATTGGCTAAAGATTTTAGTCTTACTCACTTAAGTTAGCAGGTCCTTCACAAGTCATTACTGTGTGCATCCCAGTAGTTATGGAAACAATTATGATTATAAGATATGAGGGACATTCACTTTACTGAAAAAAACCAAATGTGTTGTAAACAGAAACATATCTAAAAACTTGAATAATTTTTTAAGTACAATATTTTTGTTGTTGTTGTGCTTTTCAAAACTAAATAGACAGAGAGGTGTGATCAGACTGAAGTGGAGACAAGAACATACAGAGAGATGTTCAGAAATCTAATACTATTACTTATCTAATAAGAGATAAGTAAAAAAAATATAGTAAAGCAATAATTGTAATACCATAAACAGAAATGTCTACTTAGTAGGGTATGAACAAGTCAGGAAAGCCACAGCTACACAAGTTTTAACCAAACGCACAGTATGCAAGAATATGTTTTTGATAATGCAAGGTTTTCACAATTAATAAATGCACTTCAATTAAAGGTTGGATTTGGAGAAAAAAATTAGGAACCTAAGAACATATCTTAACCAGGGGTGCCAATAATTGTGGCTCTGTCACTAACACAACAAACAAGATCATTAAATCATCTGTAAAAAAAAACAAAAAAAACACTTACAGCCATACTCTTTTAAGGTTTCAACAAACTCTTTTGCTGCGTTCACGTTTTTCTGCGTCGCTTTGCTCAGTGATGGTCTCCATGGAATAATCTCATCATCAAATATGATCAGGGCGAAGTGGTCTTGCTCATACAGGTCACTGAGAATGGTCAGTAGTGCCTCCCGAGTCTGTCCCACGTTCAAAATATAATCAAAATTCAAATCAGAAAAGCAACGGTGGGAACTGTGCTTTTGATGTTAATGGATTTCAATATACTGCCTTTATAACTCACCTGTTCTATCTTTTTGCCCTGCATGGATCCACTCCTGTCAATCACAAACACTACATTCTTTGGCAGTCGTGGCAAATCAGCTGGGGCAAAGAAATGTACAAAGTACCCGTTCACAATCTGAAACACAGAGGGAGCCAGTTAGAACTGAACAATGGCGTTATCTTTAAAGAATGATTACACCAATCAGCCATGACATGAATATCACCTGCCTAACATTGCCTCACACGGTGGGTAGAGTGTGTTCAGGTGCCGTTCTATCAGAGACAGTTTTAACATTTTGTACAACAGGAGCTTCTCTTTGGAATCGGACCAGACAGTTTAGCCTTCACACCATACAAGAATCAGTGAGCCTTGGGTGCCCTTGACCCTGTCACCAATTCACAGGTTGTTCTTCCTTGGATCACTTTTGATACTAACCTAGAATACCTGAAAGATCTGCTGTTTTGGAGATGTTCTACCAATCACAATTAAGGCTCCTGTCAAAGTGGCTCAGATCCCTACACTCTTGGTTTTCGCACATTAATTTTAGGAACTTACTGTTCTTTTTGTTCACTTTATACCTAATATACATCACTTGTGCCATTGTAATGAAATAACTATTAATGTTATGGCTGATTGGTGCATATTCACAAGTATCTGCTAGTAAGTGGCTCTAAAGTGAACCTGAATGTCACCGAGGTCCTGTGCACGTTTCACTTCATATTTAATGAAGAAATCGCCATCTATCAGTGTTCCATCACAGTCTGGGCATTTCCTCTGCTGATCAAGGGTTGGAGAGAAGGATATGTGGGCCTGAAATGGAGGATCATGGGAAGTCAGGACAATGTGATTTTATTCTAATAAAGCACCTTGGAAATTCCTGGTCTTAAACTTAAAATTGTCTGGTCGAAATAGCACAGAAAAATAAACTGCTATAAATCAACTGCATGATTTATAGATAAATAAAAAGAGATTTACACTACTTACACTTGCATTGTCAATAGAATTCAATAGTCTGAATTGTCCCCAGAATTCTCAACTTCTTAAATTATACTTTAAAATTCCTTTTTTTTTGCAGGGAACACTATATTTACACTATTTTAAACATTTAAAATGTTTTTATCTAATGTTTACACATTGAATATGCACTTAAACACTTAATATTTACTTAATCATTGGATTATGTTGGAAAACAATTGTGTTATGAGTCAAATTGACTCACACATTTTATATACAGAATTAAAAACAGACAAAGAATCAAGACATAGAACTTTCATTGTGGGCTGTCCATATAATCGGAGGGTTAAGAACATGCATTATCACTTACCTTTTTGTCAGTAACAGTTTTCTCCACTAAGGGGAGCAGTTCATTGGTGATGAATGTGGCAGAAGTGTCTAGAAAGGAGATACCTTGTGGCTCGTAAACATCAGCAACAATCTGTAGGTGGGAGGGATCATATGAAATACTTGTGCCTGTTGGTCATGATACCAGATGGGAGGTCCAACCAATCAATTCTTTATAGTTAAAAAAAACTACAGCAGTAAAACCATGATATGAGCATTAGGGTTCCATTACAAGGCCTCATTAAGCTTATAGAGAAATGGGATGTTACCATGTGGTATATTAGGCATTATTTCCATGAGAGAAGATATGCATAGTACATACAGTATATACTAGTGGTCACTACATGGGGTACAGAAGGATGGAAAGAAGAGCAACGGTTTACTGCACCTCAAAGTGTTGGACCAGCTGTTTGGGTTTGACTCTAATCATGATCTCATATTTGCCAAACTGTCGCTTAAGGAGTTCCTCATATGTCAGTGTGAAAGTGACACTGCTGTTGGCAGCGATGTTCACGGACACAGAGAACTTCTCCATCTTTCTTCCTGAAGCCCTGAAAGGACCAACGTGAGTTTGTGTAAGTGACAGTGCAAATAAACGTGTACATTTCGTTTTCTTGAAGTCTACTTTCACGTAGTCATTTCAACAAGGCCTTTTGTTTGGAACCACCATCTTCTCCATCACTCACTTGACCAGGCCCGCTGTCTGTCCAGAGGACACAGCCTTCTCATACTGCTTCTTTGCCTTCTCCTTTTCTTTTACTTCTCCCACATATGTCTTGCCCTCAATCTCCCTAAAGTTAGAAAAAGTATGAACTTATGAATTCATGTGTTAACATGCAGGTTCTGTAGTGAGTTTACAGTGGAGTCGGCCTCACATGCTGAAGTTGGTGATGAAGGCCGTCTTGGGGAGCTCCACTTCAAAGGACACTTCCTGTGAGATGTTGGCCTTGTTTAGAGCAGTGGAGGTCATGACAGTGTGGGCAAAACGGGACGCCACCTTGCAGTCAATCTTCACACTTTGTACCTCAATCTGAAGGAAAGACACAGAGAGAGTTCAATGGACAAGATGCAACCTTGAATTCTGAGAGGAATCAAGTTTAATCATTACTGGGTAACAGTTCACCTTTGCAGTCAAGTACATAAGCATTTGGTCTTACTACAAATTGTGCTGGCCTCCTGTCCAGGTACAATTGTCAAATGGGATAGGCTCCAGCTTCCCCATGACACGAAATGGACACGTTTTTTGGAAAATTAATGAATAATGAACAATTTGTGCTTAAGTGATTGGAAAATAAGAGAATACATGCAGTAAACACTCGTTTTTTAAATGTCCAACCAATTTTCATACTTTTAAAAGTTTGGAAAATTCTGAACATATTTCCTCGCAATGTAGACTTCCCTCACCAAATACACAAAAGATGTAAATACAGCCTATGTCACCCCATCTTAAGAACAGCATTCCTCTGTCTTTCTTTATATTGTGTGAAACTTTTGTAAAAGAAACTAATGTAAATGCCCCAAAAGTATTAAAGTCCTATACATTAAATTACATTAGATGTAAAGACTCTTTAGCATTTTCTTTGAAGTCATTGTAGTGATACCCCCCTATTTTTAATTTTTTTTTTACAGTTTTCAACAATGCACAAGTTAGAAACACTCTGGACGGGTTAGCAGTCCATCACAGGGCACATTCACGCCTAAAATCTTCAAAAAATATTCACTTGAAATACATGTCTTGGCACTCAGAGTATTTTCTTTTAGAATTCTACAGACATGAGCGTACAAATTCCACCCAGAAATGACCACCACAATCCTGGTTCCTTCTCACTGCAAGAACAACTGCACCATCATGCTACCAAAATGCTAAAAAATGGCTTTAACAAGTTGTCTTAATCATATTTCAGACTTTTCTGTTGGCGTTTGTGTGGCCAAACATCTATAAAGCGAGTGTACTAAAGCAAAATGCTGTTAAATGTAGTTTAACATATGAAGCAACATGCTTTACACTACAGTGTGTCTCTAATTCAATCTTCTTAATCCCATAGTTGTGTGTTTGTGAACTCTGACCACTGGGGTGGAATTCAGGGACTTGTTTGTGAACTCTGACCACTGGGGTGGAAGTCAGGGACATGTTTAATATTGGAGCCTGCTCATGTGACTTTAAAATCAAGAGCTTTACACAAATACCTTAAAAAATAATTAAAGTCTTCTTACCTCAGCACCATCCACGCTTCGTTTCTGTGTGAAAGTAATTGTAAAAAATTATTGACTTTTCCATGTTGGAGTTTTGCAGCTTAGTATATAGGTTTATAGATAATTTTCCCTCCATACCTTCAAAAGCCTGTTGACATGGCTTTCGCTGTCCTGAAAAAGATGACAGCCATTGCCTTCTGTTTACTTATTTATAACAAAATCGCATATTAGTACTCAAAACTCCCTGTTGTGCAGTCATATCATCAGGAGTAGGCAAAAATAATAAACATTGGATATATTTCAGTATTGAGTATTGTGAATTGTGGTGTATTACCTGTTGCGCATCTCTTGAGATGATTAATGCTCCAAGAGATCCTGATGGAAAACACAGGCAAACAGAAGCACAAAGCAGCAGCAAGGTCCACGTTGTTGTCATGACTAGTTCCAGACTGTGTGCAGGAGCTCACAGCACTTCAGTAATCATCAGTCTTTGTTTGCTCTGTTTATTGAACAGAAGACCAGTTCAAATAAAATTGCACAATCTCTTGTATGTTAGTTTTATCTCCTGTTTTTGGCAAAGCCTTCATCTGCCCACTACTTACACAAATAGGCAGCCACTCCAAAAAATTCTGACAGGAATGTTCTGGGTTACTATTGCCAGTAAGTGATTAGTTATTTTATAAATGTAGGGTGGGGGTGTGTCAGGGGGTGGCCCATTGGGACTCCCCTATTGCCCCCACACCACCAATCAAGAGCCATTCTATGTAAAGGTGGGGGTGGCATTCCCCATCCCCCCTCAGATCACCTACGGACTATTGAACAGAATGATCGATATTCTGAATCATATTGACTTGAATGTTTACCACCTAAATGGGTTATCATACTGCTTCCATACATTAATTATTGTAATAATATTATTTATTACTTATTCACTATTTATTACTCAGAACTTCAACCATGTCTCCCTCAACAGAACACTCAGCACAGTTTGTGAACTGGCCAACCAGAGAGAACATTGGACTTACTGTATGCCAATGTTAAGGAGGTGTTCAGCCATTCCACCTCTGGGCAGATCTGATTCATCTCAATCCTCTGTATGTGCCACTGGTCAAGCGGCAGCCAGACAGAGTAAAGACCATCATGGGGTGGTCAAAAGAGGCCATCGCTGCACTACAGGATTGTTTTGAGAGAACAGATTGGGATGTTCTCTGTGAGTCACATGGTCAGGGCATCTACACAAGTCGTCCCCAATTACCGGGCCGCATGCTGGTACTGGGCTGTACAAAATATATATATATATATTTTATACGATCTCAGTCCATAGCATCTAAGTATGTTAGAGACTCAACTTTGCCGGTATTCTGGATGAAAGTCATGGCAGAAAACCCTGAGATCGGCATAACAGCACTGAAAACTTATTTTTAAAGGAACGTTTATGCGTTACCATAGTGACCAGAGCACGTGAGGGGCAGAGGACGACGTTACTCTGATTGTTGTTAGCACGTTTCAGGAAGACGCTGCTAGTAAAGTAACATAATTACACAGTGGATTCATGTTTATTATTATATTTACAAAATACCACAGTTTTTGTGTTGATCATATCATTTTATTTTGTTGTTTTTATCCGCGAAAATACTGTTTGGCACAAAATAGGTTGGGGACCACTGATCTACACCGTTACAGACCGCATCACTGACTACATCAACTTATGTGTATACAACACTGTCCATCCGCTGCTTCCCCAACATCGAGCCGTGGGTCATCAATGACATTAAAGCCCTTCTGAATGAGAAGACACAGGGACAGGGAATCAGTAAGAAGGGTACAGAAAGAAGTGTCTGAGAAAATAAAGAAGAAGAAGGAGAAGTACAGAAGGAAGCTGGAGCAAAGTTTACATTAAAATAACACCAGAGACGTGTGGAGGAGCATGACAATGCAACCCATTACACCACCATCAACACTTCGTCTGCTCCAGTCTGCTGCCACCACTCACCATCAAAGAAGAGCGGTGCCTTGGGGATTCACCCCCCTCTCAACACACCTGAGGACCCCCCAGCAACCCCCACTACCATTCAGAACATCAACATCCAGAGACCAGTCACCTCCATCACAAAAGAGCAGGTCAGGAGAGACCTACACAGGCTTCATGCCAACAAGGCCTCAGGCCCGGATGGCATCAGAGCCCCAAAGTCCTCAAGACCTTCACTTCACAGCTGTGTGAAATTCTGCTCAAGATCTTCAACATGAACCATAGTCCATGAAAGGTGTTGGTTCTGTGGAAAAAGTCCTATGTGGTTCCTGTACAGAAGAAGCTACACCAGGCCTACAGGCACCTAGACAATTCTGGAGGAACTCTAAGGATTAAGTTCTTTGACTTCTCCAGTGCCTTTAACACCATCCAGCCTGCCCATCTGGAAAGGACACTGTCTACTCTGCAGGATGCGCCATTGGTCTCATGTATCATGGACTATCTGTCAGAGAGACCACAGTATATGCAGCTTCCAGACTGTATATCCAAAATATTGTTTTCTGTAGCACCAGAGCTCCCCAAGGAACAATTTTATCACTGTTGCTCTTCATGCTTTTCACCAATGACTTCTGCTACAATGCAGAGGGCTGTCACCTGAAGAAGTTCTCTGATGACTCTGCTGTGGTCGGATGTATCAGGAATGGTGATGAGCTGGAATACCGGAGAGTGGTGGACAGTTTTGTTGAATGGTCCGAGCTGAATCAGCAGCAGCTCAACATCAGCAAAACTAAAGAACTGGTTGTGAACCTGAGAAGGTCACAATCTCCAGTCACCCCCATATCCATCAGGGGGGTGGAGGTGGAGATTGTACAGAATTACAAGTACCTGGGGGTCCACATTGACAATAAACTGGACTGGTCACAGAACACACTGGCCACATACAGGAAGGGTCAGAGCAGACTGTCTTCCTGCAAAGACTGCGGTCCTTCAAGGTCTGTAACACCATGTTACGGATGTTCTACCAATCTGTGGCATCTTCTATGCCGTGGAGCATGGGGAGCAGTTTGAAGGTAGCCGATAAGAACAGGCTAAACAAACTGAACAGGAAGACTGGCTTCGTTATAGGAGCCAAACTGGACAATCTGGAGACTGTGGTGGATGAGAGGATGCTGGGTAATCTACAGTCTGTTATTGAGGAAGCTGATCACCTACTGCACAGTGTTGTGTTGGGGCAGAGAAGCATCTTTAGCAATAGACTGACAAGTCTGAAATGCTCCACTGAATGCGACAGAAAATTCCTCTTCTCCACAGCATCAGACTCTTTAACTCCTCCCACTGTCAATCACATGCACAATAACTCACTCTCACAACACAAAATTGAACAAATATACCCTCACTGGCCTCAATGTGCAATAACTGACTACTTACTACCAGCCTGGACATAAGGTCCAATACCTCTAGCTGCTGCTAGTGCTTTATTATTCATTCTGTTTATCTTATTTTATTTTATTCATTAAAATTGTAGTTTTTATTCTTCTTATTCCACTCCATACCTTTATTTTATTTTATTTATTATATACTTAGCTATTCTAGCACTTTCCTCACTGTACCCTTATTTTATGTCTGTATTGTCTCCATGTGCAGTCGCTGCATAAGCAATTTCCTCCGGGATAATAAAGTTTTTCTGATTCTGATTTACAGTAAAAATATATAATTTAGCAGATGCTCTTATCCAGAGCAACATAAAGGGGGCTATGTAGTCTACAGAGAAAATCTACAGAGAAAATCTGACCCTCACATTGGAAAACCTAAGCTCAAATTAAGAGCTGCTAGATCCTAACAGAGCTGAAGCTAGTCTTTAGAATGTATTTATTTATTGATTTATTAGTTATTTAATACTGTTAGTTGATCATGTTGATAAGTGAAGTTGTGAATGTCAATGTTCTTCAAGGAGAGGTCAGGCCGCTAAAAGTAATTATCAAAGATTTTATTAGTGAGAGAGCAAATTACAATAGTGCAAGACAGCAATAGCAAAAATACAGAGTGCAGGTATAAGGCTTGTAGAAGATAGTTTCTCTCAGATGGGGCGATGTCTAAGGAGAAGGTTGGAAAAGTGGAGCTCAGTGTTTCGTGGCACAAGTGTCATTAAAACTCTAAACTGATTTGGTCGTTGGCCCTAAGGGTATTTATTAAAGCTTCATGGTGGCTTGTGTGAACAGTTTCACACGGTTTCAGCCAGCTGTCGCTGCCATGGATAGAGCATTTGAAAATGTAAGTCAGGAGATCGAAGTTTCCAGAAGGTGAATCATGAGATGACCTTTCCTACCTTGAGGGCAGGTGACAAAGATTTGCTATAGGGTAGGCCTTGTGGTCGGTGAAGGTCAACGTTGAAGACAAGGCGTGCTGTTGTCTTCTCGATTGGTTGTAGAGGTCTTGAGGTTGTCAAAGGGTGGTCATTCACGAGTGAGCTGCAGTAGTCCAGTCTTGAGATTGTAAATGACTGGATCTGAGTAGTGTCAGTGGTAAGGAATGGACAGTGTTCCTGATGTTGTAAAGATGATGCCTGCATGTATAGGAGTTTATTTATATGTGAAGTGTGAAGAAGCTTCATTTAGAGTATCTACTAGATTCCATGTTTCCATTGTGGGAATGGGGACAGCATTCGGCAGATTAATCAGCAGATGTGTTTAAATGGCCAGATTTATCAGCAATGTAAAAATAACTCAACGTAAGGCCCCAGCAGGCTCAACCCAAGTTTGGGTAGAAAAATATTAAGCCTTTAGTAAGCTGAATTTGGGTGCAAGGCCAAAAATAACAGAGTTCAGGACTGTGCTTACTAACAACAAGCTCTACACACAAGAGGGATACAAACTGGTATATTTGGAATAGTTGGAAACCATGTTTAATTTAAAGCAAAAGTGCACATGCTTCCCAAGTGTCCTTGGGTTGTGAAAAGTGCTATATACATTGAACTTCTTGCTGCTGTTGTACTGTCTCTTTTTGGACTACCATACGTCTGACCAGTAATGGTTAAGAAAGGGCAGAAATGTGTATAAAGCCAGTGATTTCAGATGTATTGTAATCCAGATGTTTTCAGTTCTCAGGTCGTTTTGAAGAGATCAGAGACAACATAGTCTCTAAGGTCTCCGTCAATGAGCCCAGTGCCGTTCTCATGAATGAACCAGCAGGGCACATTTATGCCCATTTCCCCATCTTTCCTGAAGTCTCTTTGCCAGCCCCTGGTGAAACAAAACCAAATATAGCATTGCTAATGTAAATTCATTAAAAAATGGAACTCCCTTTACAGTAAATGTAGGTGATAAGCCCAGGCTGAATCTTATTTTAGTCAAACCCCGTTAGCTCTCTTCCATTATCTCCCCAACCTCGCATCTCGCCATGAAAGGCTGTAGAACATGTATTTATCTTGTTAAGCTACCAACCTTACCTCTTGCCCTTAGCACAACTCACAACGTGTTCGGAGTAAGCATTTCTCCATCTATAGCTCGCCAAACTGGGGTCAGTGTTAGCGCTGAACGTAGCCTGGAACGCAGCCAGTCAGCTGCCACTGCTACTAAACCACAGAGGTTGTACTGCATTATCTAGATCTCTGCCAACCCAGTACCAACCTGTACATTACTGGAGGAGTAAACAACCAGGAGAAAACTGCTGATAGAGCAGGAAGGGAATTGGGGAGACTCACTCACCTGCAATGTCCATAGGAAGAGCAGGGGGAGCACGTACAGAGCCCAGCAGGGTTAGCGGGCAGAGGTTAGCGGGCAGGAGCAGAGAGCAGCAACACAGGTCAGGTGAGTGAAAATCTCAGACAGGAAAGTGTCCATAGCATCCAGAAAAGTGTCCTATAATGTCTGTAAGCAGCCAGAGTGGCAACGCGAGCCGTGTCATGGCTACTGTTACTCAGCATACGCTAGCTAGAGCAATACAAACTAGCTCCGAAAAGTGTAATCCAGTCCAAAATGAAGGAAACAGGAACCCTGAGAGAACAAACTTTCAACCCAAACAGCAAATGCCAGAAGTGCACTACTTCTACTGGAAATGAGTTTTTGTTTTTTGGTAGCCTCAATTCTGAGTTTGTGTACAAGTTTGTGAATTAGATAAAAAATGTCTGGTAAGTGAAAGGTGTATTCTCTGACTCCAACCCTATCACGTCAATAACTTGATAAAGACGCAGCATGATAATGACTTTTTTACTGCTCGATTTCATCCACCTATTAGGAATGGCGTACAACATCAACATATAATTCTTACATCATAAATCTTTTTCTTTGAGCTTTATTATTATTATTTTTAAATTTAAAGCTTGTAAATTTATTGTAAAAATCTATCAAAGAAACAGGTTGTCAAAGGAACGTCACAAATCCATTACGAGATCCCAACCCCACCTCTCGCAAGCTTAGGGTCCGAACCAATAGGGGCGAGCTAACAGGGTTCGACTGTAATAGGATGTAAAGTAAAAGAAGCCCCTCTCGCTAGCACTGTGCACTCTTCATAGCCAAAAGGATTTAAAGGCTTTTAATGGGATGTTTTTGCAGGTGGAGTGCTTTTACTGTTATTTACCTAGTCACAGTAAGGGTGTGTCCCTTCACAAACATGGTGGCATCAGGTTTGTCTGGGTCTTTCCCTTGAAAGGTATCACTGACCTCAAATTTCACACCATGGAAAAACTGCCCTGTATGGACAGAAACATATGAATTAAAGTCCAGTCAACAGTTGGAACACTAGTCCAGTACAATTCCAGAAATTTTGGTTTGATGCTAATCGGAATGCAGTTTAGTCATGTCTCACAGTTTCTTCTTAATTCCAAAAATCCCAACACATGAAAGAAGGTCTGCCATCATAAAAGCTCAGAGAAACATATGTAACATGCCATTAAGGTATGTATAGTGTGGAAGGTAAGAGATCTTCATGTGTTCCTCCCTTAGGACAGGGGTGTCCAATGTCAGTCCTGGAGGCCCGGTGTCCAGCACGATTTGGTAGTTCCCCTCCTCAAACACACTCAGTAAACCTGGCAATTAACAAGTGAGCTGAACCAGGTGTGTTTGAGCAAGGAGATCACTAAACTATGCTGGACACCGGCCCTTCAGAAGTGGACCTGCCTTTTTAATACAAAAAATGTAATAGCGTAATTGACATATTTGATTGTCACAAGGCAATTAACACTACCCAGGTTAATTTGACTGAAGATAAGTGACTAGCTCATTTATACCTGATTTTTCTGCCTATTGGGTGAATAGATGTGACAACACAATCATCTCTTTTTGGAAGAAAACATGTAAAACAATTATTTATTTTTTCCAGTTCTCAGTTTAGTCTTGCTTTCATGTAAGCTGCAAAAACAATGTGTCTTACTCAAAAGGCAGCTGAAAAAACGAATGACCTAATGGTGTATTGTCATGTGCTCTGACTAGTGTGTCGCCTCACTCAATTTGGCTCTTCCCAAATTATATAAATCTGGAATCCGATCATTTAAAGCTTCATTTATCATGACTATAAATTTGTTGGTTACATTTAATGTGAACAGAATAACATTACACCTGCTTGAGCTTATAAAATAAGAGTTTGGAAGGAGAGATTTTTAAAAGTTTTTAAAAGTGGCTCAAATCCTCATGAATTATTCCTGTTTGCATCATATCAACATCAAGATATGACTTGCTGTCTCATATGTCGATGTATAATGGGAAGAAACAACTGTTGTAAAACTTACTGTCAAATGTAAATTTACAGTTGCTTAATTTTATACTAAATTTGTTGGTTTTTTATATTTGGTTTAGAATGTGAAGCACAGGGAAAACTAAATCTGCATGTATTTTATTTTTCAAACTAGAATCTGATAACTAAAAGCTTAATTAATGTCATTGCTACAAACTAACTGGTCAAATTTACTGTGAACAGAATAACATTAAACCAGTCTGGTCTTTGGCTTTAATATTTTTGGTTATAAATTCCAGCAAAATTTCCACAAGTCCATTTACTGTCCTTACCCATCAAGCCATGGACATTGTGTGAGAGGAGGTGGTTGTCAAGGCTATAGAAGCCCAGGTAGTCCTGGTGGTAGGGGTGCTTCTCCCAAACTTTGTGCAGGACGATAAGAAACTTTGCAGAATTCCTCAGGGTCAATGTGAGATTGTGATCTTTGGATATTTGCAGCTCCATGCTGGAGAAAAGATGAAAGTGGAGCTACATACTTAAAAAGGTTTGTTTTTCTGTGGGACCAGATAGCTCACAGAACATCTGATGCTATTAGTTCATGTTTCTATGTAATATTTGAAAGGTTATCGATTGTGTCTTGAAATTGATTGGCAAAAAATCCAAATGCTACTGGCGCTACAAGGCTAACAAGTCTTGTAGTCCCTCAGCTAAGAACTTATTCGTTTAAAATAAACCAAATCTCCCCAAACCCTTTTCTACCTCCAGTTATACCTGAACATGTTAAAACAGGGCTGCAACTCAAATGTTCTGGAAGTTTGTATATGACAAAGAAATAGACTAGCCTATGGTGTTTGGGGACTTGATTTAGAACATTTGCCATAGTCAAAAGCCTTGAAGTGTTTTTCCATGTTGACATGTAGCCACTATAATTGAAATACACAGCAGAGAAACTCACTTTAAGCCTTTGACTGTCGATGTTTTTGACCAGAGAAGTTCTTTATGCTTGCCATGCTCGGAAACTATGATTTCTCGTGTGGTCACCATCAATCTGATATCAAACTTCTCATGCATGATCCCAAAGCGACCAAAATAGGTATGGCCCTTGCTCCCAGGTTCCACTTTCTTGTCGCCAATGGTTTGCCCATTTACCACCAAACCTGTGAAGATAGAAGCAGAAACTATTATGAGACTTATCACTCTCATGCTACTCTATGTCTTCATTGTGCCCTTAGTTACAGCGATATTTTGTAGGCCTTCCTCTGCTTACAGGACATACATACCTGCAAATGGATCTCTCACCAGATTAAAGATTGTGCCTGGTTTATCATCAGTATTGAAGCATAGAGCATCATTCAGCTCTGAAATCTCAATAATGAAGTGTGGATCTCCATCAGCAGCTAAACATAAAGGCAAAGCAAGGCAATTTTATTTATATAGCACATTATCATACACATGCTCATTCAATGTGCTTTACATGGATAAATGGAAAGTGAAGAGGAATAAAAACAAGCAAAAGGAATATGAAAAAAGAGAAAGAAAAAGGTTGAATAGGCATAAAAGTAAAACATAAAATAAAATAGGCATAAAACAATGGAGATAAATGAATAAATATGTATAAAGAAAAGCAATACAAGCATAAAACAGAGAATAAAATAGAATTAAAATATATTGAAAACAAAACATAGAACATACAAATGAAAGAAAGTTAAAAAGAAGGAATGTGAAAATGATAGCTATTAACTGTTTAGCTGAAGGCTGTATAGAATCTTTTTAAAACTTGCAACAGTTGGGGTAAATCTTATTTCCACTGATAGCTTGTTCCAGCATTGGGCCGCTAAGTGACTAAATGCCATTTCACCCTGTTTAATTACTGCTCTGGGCACCACTAGCTGACCCGCTCCTGCTGATCTAAGAAACCTTCCAGGCTGGTAATCCTCAAATGTCGTAGAGAGATATTTTGGGCCCATTGACTGACTTATACACAATGAGTAGAACTTTGAACTAAATTCTGTATCTGATTGGAAGCCAGTGTAGAGACTTTAGAACTGGAGTGATGTGCTCAATTTCTTAGTTTTAGTAAGAATTCTAGCAGCAATGTTTTGTATGAGTTGTAATTGTCTGATGGTCTTTTTAGAGAGGCCAATGAATAAAGAATTGCAATAGTCAACCCTGCAAGATATGAAGGCATGGATAAGTTTTTCTAAATCATAAAGTGAAAGAAGATCTCAGACCTAAGCTATGTTTGTGAGATGCCAAAATGCTGATTTAGTAATAGATTTGATATGATGAGTGAAACTGAGTTCATCGTCCAAGATTATACCAAAAATTTTAGCATTAGTTGTGGTACGAAAATCCCTAGATTCCAAATAGGCACCAAATTGAAACCTTATCTCTCTCTTGTCTTTATTTAATTGAAGGAAATTGTGTTGCATCCAGTCATTTACTTTTTCAAGGCACAGGCAAAGTGAGTCGGTAGGACTAAAGTCATCTGGTGAGAGAGTGAGATAGATGTGGGTGACATCTGCATAGCTATGATAATTCATTTTGTACTGTTGAATAATTTGACAGAGAGGGAGCATGTACAAGTTGAACAGAAGGGGGCCGAGAATAGATCCTTGAGGAACCCCAAAAGGCATGCCTGTTTTTTCTGATTTATATGTGTCAATGGATACAAAATAACTCCTGCCTTCTAGGTAAGATAAAAACCATCTGAGGACTGTGCCTGAAAGCCTGACGTAGTTGTCTACTCTATCTAGTAATATTTTGTGATCAACAGTATCAAAGGCTGTGCTGAGGTCAAGAAGAACCAACACTTATCTTGCCTGCATCTGAGTTCAGACAAATGTCGTTTAATATCTTTGTGAGAGCTGTTTCAGTGCTGTGAGGCTGACGAAAGTCGGACTGAAAGTTGTCAAAGATGCCGTTTAGATCTAAATAAGCAGTGATCTGATTGTAAACAACTTCCTCAATAACTTTCCCAATAAAAAGAAGATTGGAAATGGGTCTATAATTACTGAGGATGGAGGCACCCATGATTTTCTTGTATTGGAGCTTTCGGGAGGCTGTTTTATGTGCCATTGGATATGTACCTGAAATGAGAGAACCATTAACAATTTGCAATATTTCATATACAATGCAGCTGAAAATGTTTGTGGGCAGTGTGTAAAGAGGGAGACTGCATCATTAAACATCAATAAATTCAATAATCAATAATGTGTTGTAAGCTAAAAACAACCTTACCTAAAATGGTCATGGCACTGCCCTGCAATCCAATGGGCATGCCAGCTACACCATAGTCAAAAGATGGATAGGTAGAGAAAATCAAACACAGATCATGTTGATACATCATTATCAATTCCTCATCAGTAAAACAAGTCATTACCCTGTGGAATCATGTCCTGCCTTTGCTCTAGAGATGAAATAACAAGACACACACACACACACACACACACACACAAACACACACATCAACATTGTCCTTGTGCAAAAACCTGCTAAATGACAATAGATACAACTGTGGAAGCAGAGTGTAGCAGTGTGCAAAAGTTTAGGCACCTTTTGTCAAATTAAACATTTGTTGATTGCAAAATTTTTCTTTGTTTCTAAATTACATTCATTAAATATATACAATTTAACAGTGATGCCAAAGCATTTGTGTAAAACAGTATATTACAGTTTTGAGGTTAGGGTTCATATTTCATGTTTAATAATCCAATTTTGTAATTAAATCCAGTATTGTAACATTTGCATTTCAACAAATTGTTCCATACCCTCAGAAAGCTTGTGAGGAATGAGCACGTCCTCTGGCCTTTCATCACTTTGGGGCTTAGTGACCACCATGGAGGTGAGAGGGGTGACAAAGTTGTACCTCAGAGAGAGGTCCAAGGCTTCAGCTGTGATGTTCTCACTTTCCTCAGGTGTACACTTGTCTCTGTTACAGTAGATGCATTTGTTATCAGCCGTTAAATCACAGTTAAAGTCAAATTTAGCAAAAATGTTGTGCACATGATCAATGACTAGCCATTTTATTTGAAATGCATAACATGTCATTCTACTTTGCTGCTGTTTAAATAGCAAAGGAAGCCAATCTGTTAATGTGTTTGCCATTCTCTAGGTCAGGGGTCAGCAACCCGCGGCTCCGGGGCCGAATGCGGCTCTTCAGCCACCTTGCTGTGGCTCTGTTTGGCCTTGACAAAAAAAAACTGTTATTTATTCATTCATATTAATTAATACTTTTGTTTATTTTGTTAGTTATCTTGGAGTTTGAGGTGATACTTTAACATTGTGTAATTATTTAGCTTTATTAGCAGCATAAATAAAGTGAAATGCGAAATGCGGCAAGATTTAGAGTAACGTGCCCCCTAACACACTCTGGTCGCTATGGTAACGTGTAACCGTTCCTTTCAAAATAAGTTTTCAGTGCTGTTGTGGCGATCTCAGGGTTTTCTGCCATGACTAAAAAAAGTTTACATTTTTTGTACTGCCGATGGTTGGGGACTCCTGAATTAAAACATGCGTCACGTCCACGTCTATAGCCCTCGCCTTTTCCTGCAGGCGGCTTCCTGAGTTTGCGAGTCCCGCGGTAAATCTAATCATGAATATGAGTTTAATTCTGCATGGAATGGACCCACTACCTTTACTGCAACTACACTGCTTATCTGTGGTGAGAAATGAGCAAATAACAATGTTGAAAGACATTTTTTAAAACAAGCACTCAGCAATTTCTGAAAAGCACCAACTAAAAATGGTGTTAGAGTGATTATAACAAAGCAAACACTTTCAAGACCAACTCGACTCAAGCTGCTAGTTTTGTGACTCATGAGATCGTAAGGTTAAGTCGTTTACAGATGGAGAAAACATTATAGAATCGTTCCTAAAAATACAAGAGCATCTATTCTCCAAATTCAAAAACAGACATATTCCAAAAATTTAAGAAATGCCTTTCTGTGCAAAACCTGTCAAGGACAGCATCATTAAAATGGCAACAAACAAAAACTAAGTCTAATTTTATGTTATTTTTTCTAAACTGCTAAGCTTCAACTATGTTTGATATTTTTTTTGTAATTTTTAAAGTGCCACCATAAGGGTTACACTTGTTCTTAGTTACTGGTCCTTGATAAGATTTGTGGCCAGGTGACAATTCAGTACAGTCAAACCCCAGTATCTTGCCCCCCCTTATCTCACCAAACCCACCTCTTGCCATGAAAGGAGTTACTTTCATATTATTTATCTCGTTAGAATAGCTCGCCAATAGTTTGCCTGTATTTAGGGCCTGGACCGATAAGGTTGATTTTTTTATTTCCTTACTTCAACTGTACACACACTGATCAGCCATAACATTAACACCACCTGCCAAATGTTGAGCAGGTCCCACTCATGCTGCTGAAAAGCTCTAACTGTGGTGCACTGCGTTCCAACCCCTTTCTCTCAGAGACAGTGTTTGGATGGGCTAGCCTTCACTCCCTACATGCATCAATGAGCCTTGGGTGATCATGTCACTGATCCACCAGATCCTTGTCAAATTGGCCCAGAACCTTGCACTCCAGTGCAGTGGTGGTATTATTACGGCTGATCATCAGACCATAAACGGAACTGTTTCTATCAATAAATTCTGCAGATGCATTACAGCATCAGACTTCTAATCATGATAAAATGAAATCTTATCAGAGCTAAAGGCATCTGTGTTCACTACTCATAGCTGACCCAGCTATTGATGCTTAAAGTTCCCAATAACTGGTCAACAGAAACTGATGGATTTATATTTATAATTATTTTTTAACCCTGCCTTGGCCCTTAGGCTGCTGGGTTTGGCTCCAGCTTCCCCTTTGACCCGAAATGGATTAAACGGTATAGATAATGACACATTACTTTTATATTTAACGAATGCCACTGCTAGGCTATGGTCTATAATATATTAAATATATGTCTTTCTTAATATGGCAAACTTAGTATTGGGAAAATATCATGCTGACCGCTTGTCTAAGAGCTGATGAATGGTCAAATAAGCCCAGAGACGCTCAGTGAAGTCCCCAAAGATGTACTCTTGCTCAGAAAACATCAAGGCCCACTCTTCGACATGGGCCTGGCCCTGGACAAGAAACTGCTCCTCTAGCTAAATTGAAATAATACAAAAAAATCATTGAGAATCGTCCAGATACTGTGTTACTGTCATATATTGCATGAATGCCAGTCTTAAACAATTATCTGTAATGCCATGATTTTTCTCACCCCTTGGGCTGAGACCTCGATGAGAAAGTTGTCCACCTCAAGGTCATTCAGCTGACCAGCGAGCACAATCTCCGTGCCATTGAAGAGCTGTCTGAAGTGACTGTTTGTCAAGGAATTCACCATACTGTCTGGATAATGCACATTGACTTCTAAGAGGAGTGGGCTAGCCACCTCTTCGTAGAAGCCCTGTAGAAAAACGGGGAAGTCTTCAGTCAAAAAGCAGTTAAGCATCTACTGAAACTGCCACATACACATTATCAGTGATGAGTTTTTACTCGTTAAGCGTGATATTACCTGCAGCTGAAGTACAGCATCAGACGCCTCATAAATTCTACGAGCCAGTCCATCGTTCTGCTTTGCCAGTACATCCAGGAATGCATAGTCAAGGTCATAGCCGAAGCCCAAGCAAAAGAGGCTCATGTTTCCTCCAATGGCATTTCGGACATTTTCCTGGATCATGGGTAGATGCACTTCCCCTGAAATATTAAAAGACGCTATTTAAAGGTCCCAAATAATTTGACAACATTTATGTGGTTCTATGCTATCAAAAACAATCACAAGTACTTTTAACTTAGCATTCTCCAACTTATCCTTTATAAAAGTCAGTTGTTGATACTGTTCCTGATGTGTGTAAATCTCTCTCTTTTGATTGGTTGACCTGCATTTTACCTCATTTAAAACTATTTTCCCTGCTACATTGTTTTTAGCTCCATTATTAAATGTATTAGGCTAAACTACTGTAGGCTGAAAGTGTAGATACATACAGATTTTCTTGACATCAAAAAAGCTATGATTATAAAAATGGATATTTTGTGGATTCTTGTGACTTAATGTTGAACAGTGTATATGTGCAACATTTAATTCCTTTTAATAAAGAAAAAGGAGGAAATGTATCTTTCCATGATATGTGCCATTTGAGTCATTGGCTGGTATATTCACCCAAACTGAGTTAATTCCATAATGTCAGTAGATACCAACTTGAGGCTTATGAGCATGTGCTGAATTTCAACCTTGTTTTCTAGAATTTCATTATTTATCATTTAATTTCACAATGACCTGAAACTTAATTTAATGTGAAAGTGCATAGTGCAAGTGAGGACTCTCATCAGTTGTACCATAGTGCCACCAGGTCACTGAGACTAAACACAACATTGTAGACACAACATAAAAACCCACAATGGTCACTGAAAAAAATGTACAAAATGAAAAATACATAATGTAATGAGAATTAACAAATGAAAATCAGACATTGCTTTTGAACTGTGGTCTAACAGAAGTATTCTAAAAAACAAACTAATGAAACTGGCCTGAATAACAATGATGGGACCCCTAGAAAAGACTGGAGGCACTAAGGTGTGTCCGTAATTAAAATCACTGTTGTCTTTAAGTTTGAAATCAGTCAGTGGCTATTTAAAGGATGGCTGGCTACTCTAAACTGCCCATAGCTGTGAGTGTGTGTGAATGGTTGTCTGTTTCTGTGTTGCCCTATGATGGGCCTCCTGTCCAGGGTAAAGAATGAAATGGATTGGAGGAGCTCATTAACTATGCAAGATACTATAACCATTGGTATTCTGTATTTAATGAAGCGTTTCTATTTTAAAGATAAGAAAATTGCATGTTCCCCTTAAACTCACCAGAGGTGGGCTCTCCATCTGTCAGTAGAATGATCATGGATGCACTGTTGTCTGGAAGAGAGACGTTTCTCTTGGCTGCAGTCAGCATGTCCACAGCTCCCAAAATAGCTTCATTGATATCGGTCACTAACCAAGGAAAAATTTATATATTAATGCACCTTAACAGAGTGAAGAAGATTCTGTCTTCAGCCTCCAAGAAACAAGGTTGAAGATTGAGACTAGATTTAATCAACTCCGGCATATTTAAACTCATTGGCTGCATTATTAGAAACACTTATCCTGTAGGTACATCTTGTTTGGACCTTCAGTTTGTAGATCGCCAGTCATTCTCTGGCATAGGTTTTCAATTAATTAAATGTGTTAAAACCTCAGCACTGCTGTGCTGACATTAGTCCAACACCAGAGTGATATCTATTCATATTCTATTCATGGTCTGAAATTTACCATTGATGAAACGTCTTTAATTTCATAGTCTTTAATTGTACATTATATAATCAACCTTTCAGATAGGAAGCCTTTTTTACTTTTCAGCCTTGTAAAGTAAAAAGTGGGAAAAACAAGACTTTCTAATTACATGAATGGTGGATGTATATAATGCATGACTGTGGATGCCCCAGGGAAAAATTCAGGGTATTAAATCATACCTGGGACCTTCATCACTATTGTTCAGACTATACTATATGACGAGTACAGGGGTGCTCCAGTTATGTTGCACTCGACATATGACGATTCATGGTTATGTTGCTAGCTTCTTAAAAAAATGACGTTTGCACTCCAAGATGTTGTGGGATTTGCCATGTTTCATGGGGAGCAATGCATTGTGGACTATGTAGTGTCTGGTGTGGGAAAATAGGTGGGTAATACGGACAGAAAAGATGTGGAAAGTGCAGCAGCGAGAGGCAGTTGGCAGGACATACAGTACACGGTATTAGCTGGTGTTAGCTATATACACAATTTAAATAAAACGTAACTCGAGGACCCACTACACATTTGATACACTCCATACAGTTACTTACTGTGCCTTGCTGTTACAGTTTTGACAAACTCCTTAGCTTCCATTACATTTTCATGGGATGCTTTGCTCAGTGACGGTCTCCACAACTCAATTATATCATCAAATGTAACCAGCCCGAAGAAGTCTTCTTCATATAAATCATCTAGAATGGTCACTAGAGCTTCTTGGGTCTGCCAAAAAAATCCACACTTTAAATCACTCATTAAATATTATGACAATAACCCTATTATTTCCCAATACTACCATTATAACTCACCTGTTCCATCTTTTTGCCATGCATGGATCCACTCCTGTCAATCACAAACACTACATTTTTTGGCAATCGTGGCAAATCGGCTGGAGCGAAGAAGTGTACAAAGTAACCGTTCACAATCTGAAACAGAGGTTTGCATACAGTGAGTAAAAAATGGCCGTTGACTGATTTTAACCTGAATATTTCCTTCAAAGGACTTTTTTTTCATATGGACCTGAATGTCGCCAATTTTTTGTGCTCGTTGGACATCATATGTGATGATGAAATCTCCATCTATCAATGTATCATCACAGTCTGGGCATTTCCTCTGCTGATCAAGAGCTGGTGAGAAAGACAGGTGGGCCTGAAAAGGAGAATTACGAGGAATCAGGATTATAGTATGTGCTATTTCAGCCATTGTCAACAGTACACAGTTTGGTTGCTAATTCTGTGGTGCAAAAGCTAATTGACCTTATATATACATATGTGCACACATCAATCAGCAAAGACATTAAGACCACCTGTCTAATATTCTGTAGATCCTCCTCATGCTGCTGAAACAGCTCTGACTGTGGTGCACTGTATGTTCTGACACCTTTCTATAAGAGACAGCTTTAACATTTTGATCCAAACAGATGGGCTAGCCTGCACTCCCTGCACACATCAATGAGCCTTGGTTGCCCATGACCCTTTTGCCAATTAATTTGATCACATTTTGACCTGGAAAACCACTGGAAAATAATATGAGCACTGTTTACACCACCTGTCAGTGGTATTAATGTTATGGCTGATCTTTGTATAACAATACTCAATCTAAGACCTTTTGAATACAATACATCCATAGATATTTTGTGGGTAATCAACCAGCAATATTTGGGTTTTAAAAAACGCATGAACACCATACAAGTACTAGAACATTCCTATTACCTCCTTGAGAATGGCTTTTCGTTATATTCATTCACTAATAGCTTTTAATGAAATTTCAGGCTTGCGTCTGATTAATGGTGATGCTCAGGGGTTTACATTTGTTTCCACAGTTAATAACTAATGCCCCTGTCATTTCAGATCAGTGGTGGGACCTCTGTCCCATCACTGAGGTACCCTTGACTGTCCTGACTATGCTGCTCACCAGGTGCTTTTAATAGCTGCCTTCTGCTCCACATCTGGAAGGGTTAAATGCAGATGTCATTTTTCACCATGATGCACTTTGTATGATGGGGTGTGTTCACAATGACAAATAGTCACTTTCACTATTTAGACAAAATTACAGAAAACCTGGAATTAAAAGGTCCTTATCATTGTAAATGAATGTTTCCTCACTGTGTTCAGTAATAGCAGTTCATGTAAGGGTTCAATGTGGTGCATTTACTCTCTGGTAAATAAATTGAAATTTTAAAAAATGAACTGAAAAATGACTGTTTGTCATTGTGAACACGAAAAGTGCACCACACCTGAAATTTGATCCCTGCATTTAACCCATCCGTGTGGAGAAGTGAGCAGCTATCAGCAGCACACGGGGAGCATTATCTCAGTGGTACCTGGGCTGGGTTTGAACCTGCAAACTTCCAATCAGGCAAAGTCCTGAAAGCTCGGACAACACTTCCCTGTACAGTCAAACCCTGTTAGCTCGTCCCTATTGCTCCAAGTCCTAAATTTGGAGAGCTATGGAAAAGGGGTTAAAAAGTGAAGATCCGTGCACTTTCACCTCAAATGACAGGACTCACTACGGTGTGTCTGGCCTTGAAACGACACAACCATTTGAGGACTGAAAATCGTTAAAATCCCCACCCACTCACCAACAGCAGCAGCAGTGACCTATAGAATTAGCATGACTGACCGTGTTCTAGGCTACAGCATTAACACGGACCCAAGTTTGGCGAGCTATAGAAGAAGAAATGCATACTCCTGACACTTTGCACGTTGTGGCGAGGGGGATATGCGATGGGCGAGGTTGGCGGCTTAACGAGGTAATTGACATCTGTTCTGCTGCTTTTCATGGCGAGAGGCGAGTTTAGCGAGCTAACAGGGTTTGACTGTAGATCGATAGATAAGTGGTTACTAATTAATTGAAATTCCAGAAACCAGCAGCTTGCACAAATCCAAATAACACCAATAGAACAAACATGATAATACAAATAACCTAAAAAAACATACACTAATGAAAAACCGACTGCTGTACAGAAATATACAAATAAAAGATGTGCAGAGATGCGTCACTACCAGCATAGGGAGATATGCTTTTCAATCTAACATAGGAATGTTTATTGTCTATTGTAAAACATCCAAAATGTTAATAATTTTGGCGTTTCACTTTGTGGAAATAGAAATTTTTTTTTTTTTTTAATGATTAAATATGTAAGATATAAACTTTTTAAAAAAATTGCTTTAGCAAAAGAAAGGCTTTGCAAATTACCGTTTTATCAGTGACTGTTTTCTCCACCAGGGGGAGCAGTTCATTGGTGAGGAATGTGGCATTGGTGTCCAGGAATGCAATTCCTTGTGGCTCATAGATGTCAGCAACAATCTGCAGGTAAGAATGTGTAAATAAAATGTACTAAGAAGGAAAGAATCAAAGTTGAACATTGCAGTAACCTACTGCACCTCAAAGTGTTGGACCAACTGTTTGGGTTTGACTCTAATCATGATCTCATATTTGCCAAAGCGACGCTGAAGGAGTTCCTCATATGTCAGTGTGAAAGTGACACTGCTGTTGGCAGCGATGTTCACAGACACAGAAAACTTCTCCATCTTTCTTCCTGAAGCCCTGAAAAGCCAGAGTTCATTTTACAGTAACTGGACAAACAGTGCTTTTGTAATTGGTTTGTTTCCTCACTCACTTGACCAGGCCAGCGGTCTCTCCAGAGGACACAGCCTTCTCATACTGCTCCTTTGCCTTCTCCTTTTCTTTTATCTCACCCACAAATGTCTGACCATCAATCTCCCTAAAATCAGAGAGACATACGTCACATAATGTGTAACAAAAACAAACAAACAAACAAACAAAATTGCTGCTATAATATATAATATAAATTTATGCATATATACTAAGTATAGTTCAATAAATATATTGAACATGAAAAAAACTAATGGTGTAAGCAAAAACAAATATTAATTAAAATAAACAAAAAAATTGCACATTTTCTGTGTCAAATATTTTAATGTGCTTATAAATGCAGTTACTTTTGTTCAAGCAATGCCAAAAACAATGTACCATATGTTTCTCCACACTATAGTATCAGACAGTATAGGACACGGCATATAGCGTCACTATACAACAAAACCTGCGAAGACGTTCTTTACATCTAATGAAGACACTCTATTATTATTCAATGTCATTTTAAACTACACTTTTACTAATGAAATGGTGATACTTGATTTTCTTTGGACAACGCCTGTATTGAAAAAAAAGTTTAAAAAATGTGATTCATTGTGAGTCATTATAATTCATTAGGAATTGACTCATCACAGTTTAAAAGGAGTCTCCCTCACATGCTGAAGTTGGTGATGAAGGCCGTCTTGGGGAGCTCCACTTCAAAGGACACTTCCTGTGAGATGTTGGCCTTGTTTAGAGCAGTGGAGGTCATGACAGTGTGGGCAAAACGGGACGCCACCTTGCAGTCAATCTTCACACTTTGCACCTCAATCTGAGAGAGAAAATATTTTATTGTATCCAATAACTTTCTGGTGAATATGAGATGTTTTCTGCGGCTCTCATGATTGAAAAGTTGGTTGGATTCTGATTGGTGCATTGACTTATATTTGCAAATTAATTAATTAATTAATTAATTATTTCATTAAATTACTTTTAGCTGCTTATGTCACTGGGGCAGGGGTCATGGCAGGGTTGGACTGGGGGCCTGAGGATGCTAGAACCTATCCCAGCTTTCATAGGACAGAATGGAGGAAACACCTTGGACAGATTGCTATCCAGTAAATTGCTAATTGAGTCATATAATTTGATTGATGTGTTCCATTTGGCTAGTTGAGTTCTGTATTTTTTTTTTACCACCCATAAAATTTCACCTAAAGTGGAGGCTCTGTAATGGCTTCCTGTCCAGGGTGTACCTGTCTTGGCCTGTAGTCAGCTGGACTCCAGTTTTGGACAACGAATGAATGAATTTTAGCTTGATACGAAACTTCAGCTCAACAGTCGATAGTGATTTTCATTAATGACAATGACAATTGTAGAGACAGATGTTTGCACCTTTCTCTTATATCAGTTTCATCTCTTCTCTTGAAAGCCTTAATTCAGGTTTTTCCCAAGCTGAACGGTGGACTGACAACAGCACAAATTTCCATCATCTTTCGGTCTGTCTGAGATGAACTCAGGTCCAAAAAAGTCTGTAGTGTTTTTTTTATATAACACTGAGGTTTGGTTTTGTCTTCTCATAATCAGGTTTCTCATAATCATGTCTTCATGCAGCTGTTTGAACAATAGTTTTCCAAAGTCCTTCCAATCCCATTTGACAATATTTTTTGCAGTAGTATGACAGTTTCTAGCCTTGTGCTACATGGACTGAAATTTCTGCTAGTTCCATCAATGTTTTCACAATATTATGTACTGTAGATGATAAAAAATATAAGGATTAAAACACAAGTTTCTTTGTAATCTTGTGTTGGGAAATCTGTCACCAGCTCCAGTTTCAAAAATATAACTTTATACTATTATTTTTCTCAGTTTTAAATGTGTAAATATGTTTATATTTACAAAATACATTTAATTTGATCAGTAAAAACAAAGGAAATCATTTCTTTGAACTTTTTTTAATTTAAATATCGTTAAAGAGGTTAATAGAACTAGTAGAACTGTTCTATACAATCCAGTCAGCTCTGATCCTTCCTACTTAATGCTTCACCTCATTGGCGTAGCTCCTCTTATCTCATGAGCAGGATAGCTACGCAATAGAGAAACTGTTTTGGCAGATCATTTTACTTATCTGCAAAAAGATTAAGACACTGAATATTACTGAATATTCTCTGAATATTACTGAATATTCTCACACAAAATGAGAAACATTCAAGAGAATGGTTTCAAGTGCTAAGATTTTTACCCGTCTACTACTTGTACTTCTTCAGGGGCTTGAGCTATAGCTTACAGGAAGTTAAGTTTATGTGAAAACCCATCAAATTATTGCAAACTTACCAACTCCTCTGTTTGATGAGGATGAGGATGATTACGATGATGATGATGATGACGAGGGAGGCTTGAAGGTCCTGGCCCTTGAGCTGTTACACACACATAGACACACACACCAAGCAGAAGCCCAGTCCACACTCCAGACATGATGAATCCTGATCCAGATGTGATGAATCCTGAGATCAGCCTTCACTTCCGTGCTGCAGCTCTTAAATAAGTGTGTGTGTGTGTGTGTGTGTGTGTGTGTGAGAGAGAGAGAAAGCGGGAGGGTGAAAGAGAGCAATGAATGAGTCAGTGTGTTTTGCACAGGACTGTTGCCAGTGGAACTTGTGTACTCATGGCCCTGTATCTCAAGTGGGTATGGTTCTGTAAACCCCCCCTCTCCTTAAAGGAGTAGTTTGAAGGAACTAACGGTGACCTGAAACCATTTAGTCACCAATTTGCATTGATGTAATGCTACTTGTCTTTCATTTACAGTTAGAAACACTGCTGTTTTCTGATGGAACGGTGTCTCTTGAAGAGTTTAGAATGGGCAGGACAGTAGGGCCAGAGTGCTGATACCTTTTAGGGGCAGATGTGAAGGCTGTGAGGGTATTTTTGATGTAGTTAGGGTGAAAGTATGATTTTTAAAGGTGGGCCTGTGCAATGAGCATTTTAGATGAAGGGGAGGGGGGTGTAGTTGTGGGGGTTATAGGGCACCAAACCTAGTTGTCTGTAAATGGGGGTCACAAAGAGGGGACTATGGGGGAGGCAATGAAAAAAATCATCACTGGGGTATGGGGCAAACCAATCCAAGGGTAAACCATGGCCTGCTGTTTCTTATTTAAACAAACATTTAAAATTTTGGGGTTTTTTTATACCAAAATCAGTATTACATGACTATTGCTGACCTGTTACTTGAAACTTGGACATGTCATCTGTATATATAGTGGAACATTTATTTATTTATCGTATCTTTCTTTCTTTCTTTCTTTCTTTCTTTCTTTCTTTCTTTCTTTCTTTCTTTCTTTCTTTCTTTCTTTCTTTCT
>JBBIGC010186628.1:0-14191 GCA_037576955.1 Lepidarchus adonis | reverse complement strand
TATACATACACACACACACACACACACACACACACACACACACACACACACACATACTTAGACACTTTACATTATGACATGTTGATACAATGTAATTTAGTACATGTGCAGCTTTTATAAGTTTAAATTTGTTGTCCCCTTAAAATAAAAGTCTAAACTGCTGGCTACAAAAGTGAGTACACCACTAAGAAAAAAATGTCAAAATTGTGCCCAATTAACCATCTTCCCTCCCTGGTGTCATGTGACTTGTTAGTGTTACAAGGTCTCGGGTGTGAGTAGGGCGCAGGTGTGTTAAATTTGGTGTTATCGTTCTCACACTCTCTCATACTGGTCACTGGAAGTTCAACAGGACACCTCATGGCAAAGAACTCCTTGAGGATCTAAAAAAAAGAATTGTTGCTCTACATAAAGATGGCTGAGGCTATAGAGAAGATGCCATCACCCTGAAACTGAGCTGCAGAACAGGGGCCAAGACAATACAGTAGTTTAACAGGACAGGTTCCACTCAGAACAGGCCTCGCCATGGCTGACCAAAGAAATTGAGAGCACATGCTCAGCATCATATCCAAAGGTTGTCTTTTGAAAATATGCATATAAGGGAAACGGCCTCTTAGTTCTCAGACCATATGCCGCACACTGCATCAAAATAGTCTGTCGTACCCGAAGGAAGCCTCTTCTAAAGAAGGTCCGCAAACAGTTTGCTGAAGACAATTAGACTAAGGATATGGGTTACTGGAACCATGTCTTGTGGTCTGATGAGACCAAGATAAACTTATTTGGTTCAGATGGTGTCAAGCGTGTTTGACGGCAACCAGGTGTGGAGTACAAACACAAGTGTGTCTTACCTACAGTGAAGCATGGTGGTGGGAGTGTTATGGTCTAGGGCTGCATTAGGGAGCTACAGTTCATTGAGGAACCATGAATGCCAACATGTACTGTAACATACTGAAGCAGAGCATGATCCCCTCCATTCAGAAGCTGGGCTGCATGGCAGTATTCCAACATGACATACAACATGAACAACGACCCCAAACACACCCCCAAGATGACCATTGCCTTGCTAAAGAAATTTAGGGTATAGGTGCTAGACTGCGTATCTGTCTGGTATTCTCAAATGGAAAGTGGAGGACACAAGGTCTCTAAGCTCTAGTGATCTCCATGCCCAAGAGAGTTAAGGCAGTGCTGAAAAAATAATGGTGGCCCCACAAAATATTGACACTGAGCACAATCTGAACATTTTCACTTAGGGGTGTACTCACTTTTGTTGCCAGCAGTTTAGACATTAATGGCTGTGTATTGAGTTATTTTGAGGGGACAGAAAATTTACAGTTATGCAAGCTGTACACTGTCAACTTTACATTGTAACACAGTGTCAGATCTTCAAGAGTTGTCCCATGAAAAATATAATAAAATATTTACAAATACGTGAGGGGTGTACTCAGTTTTGTGATATACATATATATGTGTGTGTGTGTGTGTGTGTGTGTGTGTGTGTGTGTGTGTGTATGTATGTGTGTGTATACATACAGGTACATAAAAAAATATCATGAACATTTTTTGGAAATGTGCCTGACAGAATGTATGCTTTCTTGTTCATTTGTCAAAGAATATGAATGATAAAACAACACTTTTCTTTCATTCATGGTTAGTGGTTGGCTGAATTCATTTATTGCCAACCAACTGTGTTTACTCTTTAAACCATAATGACCCTGATCAGAAGTTTACATACCCTGGTAAATTGGCCTGATAACATGCACACAACTGGACACAAACAAATTTGAATGGTTATTAAAGGAACCATCTTCACCTGTGATCTGTTTGTCTGTTTGAATAGTGAGTGAGTATAAAAGGTTAATGAGTTTCTGGACTCCTGACAGACCTTTGCATCTTTTTGGATTCTAAGTCATGTGGAAAGCAAAATAATTGTCAAAGGATCTGTGGGAAAATATAGTTGGACTCTATAAAACAGGAAAGGGATAAGAAAATATCAAAGGAATTGAGATTGCCAATCAGCAGTGTTCAAACTAGGCCTGAATGATAAATCGTATTTTCATTTTCATCACAATAAGAACTTGTGTAATAAACTCATTACAAAAGCTTGTGACGAATCCTTTATTTGCATGTGCCGCTTCACACCCAGCATCCAAACATCTGACACATCAGACAGAGATAACTTCCAGAGGGAAAACAACCAACCTCCATCATCACCTGCAGTACAACCATAAAGAACTACACAAACAATTCTAACCTCACCAATCCACGAAACCACAACTGTTGAGTAGAAGCAAAGCTACAACCTTGCCATCGCTGCATATTTGTCTCTGCTATTTGTGGATGACGTTCTGTTGGCCTAAACAGACCATGACATCCAGCTCTCACTGGAGCAGTTCACAGCAGTGTGTGAAGCGGCATGGATGAGAGTACGAAGCCATGGTTCTCTGCCGGAAAAGGGTGGAAGGTTCTCTCGGGGTTGGGTCCATAGTACTGCCTCAAGTGAAGGAAATTAAGTATCTCAGAGTCTTGTTCCCAAGTGAGGGAAGAATAGAGCGGGAGGTTGACGCAGTAATGCGAGGTCCCCGCAGAGGAGCTAGAGGAGGTGGCTGAGGAAAGGCAAGTTTGGGCTTCCCTACTTGGGCTGCTGCTTCCCCCGTGACCCTACTCTGGATAAAAGGTTGAAAATAGATAGATGGATGGATGCTAAGAATTTGAAACCTATTAGCATTAAAGCAAATCAAACAAAATAATGAAAAAACCTAATTCTGACACCTGGTCCTATATAGAAAGGCTCAAAGATGAAAGCTGTTGTATAATTATTTATGATCACGATAAGAATAGTCCCACCTTAAGATGCACATATAGATTTAGGGCTGTATAACATAGTTGGATAATATGATAACCTTTGCAATTCTGCTGAAGGCTGCAGAATGTAAATAAGCCTTCTCATATTTTTCACTGTGTGCTATGACAGGTTTCTGTGGGTGTTCTAAAGAATTCATTAACAAATTTAATTACTTCATCAGAGCCAACCAATAATTAAAATAAAAAAAGAGCATAGCACATCAAATGCATCCTCATGTATTTGTGTACTACTTACCACAAACACAACATAACTGCAACATCTGGATCTAAACTGTTGCTCATTAGATTAGTAAAGTGCCAAAAATAAAGCTGTAAAATTCAAACCTGCTGGATGCCCAAGCACAGATAATAGATGCTGTCAGGTGCATAAGCCTGGCCGTTTGGCCTGCGAACTTCGTTGATGAAACGGCACAGGCCGTCGCTAAGCTCTGTAGAGCTGCACTGCAACACGTCCTCATTCACAGTCAGAGGGCTTGCTGAAAAAGACACATGCGAAAATGTCATTAAGACACATGGTGGGTGAGTCCATGTTCAACTGCAAGAGTGACATTTATTTCTGACACTATCCTCTCAAATGCATGAGTCATAAAAATGCAGAGATGCTACAAGACAAAAGGAGACAGAAATTCCTCTTTAGTAGTATTATATAACAAATGACTGGACAAAACTTTACCTTATTTATTATATAATAAACCTTTAAAGGTTAACAAGACACTAAATTGTCCAAGCATTTCACAAAAGAGTGAAATTCAAAACAATTTTCAAAAAAATTTACTTAATTTACTTTAAGTTTAAAATTTAAAACTGTTTGAAATATTAATTCACTTCACTCTCCACAGGGAAAAAAAAGAAGAAAAGCACAAGTCCTAAGACTGTTGCTTAGCAACAGCAGCAGTAGCAGCACTGACAATACAGCACTCTGGCCACTGTACATAACAAGACCTTTAAAAATGATTCATGTTGATCAAGCTTACAGTCACTTTGTTGGGTTCTTGACTGCACCCAGCTGGCCCAGGCTTTCACTCCATATATGTGATGGATTTTCGAGCTGGGCGAAGTACTGTCTGCGACATCTGCTCCCAAACACCTTCGTGCCTGGAAGAAAAACATGTTGATACTGTTGAACTTTGACACAAACACTGTGGATCACTTTTTAGAACCATGTTTTTAAGACCTTCACACTCTGACCATTGTGACAGGACAATCTGTCTAATAATAAATGTGAAATACAATTCCTCTGGGGTCTCGTTGCAGGAAACACATTAGCAATTCAGAATGAGTGATTTGATGCATATTTCTTAAGAAATATACCCAAAAACATTTATGGCATTTGGCATATGCTCTTATCCTGAATGATGTACAGAGAGCCAAGTAATTCTGTCCTTTATGGCTGTAAATTTAATTTAACATAATTTAAGATCTGCTAGTCCCACCTAAAATCCTACCAGAGAAAAAGCCCATCTTTACTTTTTCAAAATATTATTAGCTGTAAAAATATTTTTTTTAAAAAGAGTTTGGGACATGTTATGGGGAAGTTCATTCCACCAATTGGAAGCCAGAACTGAGAGGATGTCAGAGAGGGTTATATGTGTTAAAATGAAATTTTGCCTAAAAGAATAAAAACAAAAAACAAAACAATAAAATGACACATTAATGAACAAACACTAAACAGACCTAAAGTAGCCCCATTCATCATATTTCTTCAGTCTTAAGAAAAAAACAAAACCTAAATCTGACTCCTTATGAAAGGTTTAATATGAAAGGGAAGAAAAAGCAGCAAATACTGGCTTTTATGAAGAAAGATCCTGAATGGAGTTAATTAAACTGTGTTAAAAACTAGGTGCACAATGGAGCACAGGAAAATTTGGGCGACTATGAGGATTACAGAGGAACATGTGATGAATGTTAAAAGGGGTAAAGGGAACATCCATTGACATGGACATCCATTCTTAAAAGACAAAGAAGTGTGGAGTTACAAGGACCTGTTCTGCGCTTTCAGATATAATTTTCACTCACTAAATAAGGCTTAAACACTTAAATATCATAAAATATCAGGGCTTCATTACAGTAATAATATGCATAAAGTTACAAAGCAAGAATTAAAAGCAGCAAATAAACACAATTTTTCCATTCAATTTTCTGTCCAATTCAGTCATCTGCATCCAACAACCAGCTAGAACTGCACAAAACCTCCTAAAACTGGAAATGGGAAAAAGGGAATCTGGATTTCACAAAAAACATTTGAAGCTACACTGCATCAGCTAAAGCAATGCCATTGGACAGTGCAACACACTTGAAAGAGAATGCTAACCACACATTTCTCCATGTCAGCTAGCAGATGCCCAAGCTAGCTAGCTTAGCATGCTATGTTAAGGGGGCAACACTGCATACTTAATAAAATAATATGCATACAAGAAGTAAAAAAAATCCAATTAATTACAGTGCCATTCATTTAGGAGATGTTTCCTGACCACTCTACATCAGGCATGTTCAGCATTTTGGCCATTAGAAAAAAGGCTGTGGCCAACTTCGCAAAAAGAGCTAGTACTTTATTCACTACAAAAACAACACTGAACTACACTTTTTTGGACTTAAAGAACAGCTATAGTTGGATATATAAAAACATTAGGTGTTTCACACCACAACGGTATTGACTATAACCAAGATTAAAAAACAAAACAACCTGATCTTGTTAATACACACATGAAATTGCACAGCCTATTCTGAGCCAATAACTATGTGGTACATACTCCAACAGTAGGTGGTGGTATTGCTCTTTAACACTGGTGCCCCACTTTGTGGACTGAGTATCAAATATAAAAGTGTAAATAGTGTAAAGATAGTTGCACAACTTCTGAATCTCTATTGATTGTTACTGTAAGTGCTAGAACCCCTTATATATACACCCTGCTCAAAAAATGTAAATGAACACATTGAAGACACATCAGATCTCATGATGGATATCTATATTGATATGGAATGGGTAACATTAGGAATGAATGTAAATTCATTTTATGTAAATAAAAATTATCAACCTATAGAATGCGGAATTTAAAGACAACATAAGTGAAAAGGTATGTGGCAGGCCAATACATTTTGCTGAGGTTTCATCACAGCAACTCATAACAGTACTCAGTAGTTTACATTAGGTAGTTTACACTACATTAGGTACACTTTGCTAGTACTGGGTTGGACCCCCTTTTTGCCACCCTTTTTTGGCATAGATTCAACAAGGTGTATGTGGTCACAAAGGGTCAGCAACAATACTCCAATAGGCTGAAGCAAGGCTCATCAGACCAGGCAATGCTTTTCCTATCTTATATTATCCAATTTTGTTGAGCCTGTGCAAATTGTAGCTTCATTCCTGTTCTTATATGACAGGAGTGACACCTGCTGTAGCCCATCTGCTTCAAAGTGTGTGAACTGGTCTTAACCACGTCTAGATGCCTAATTGCATTGAGTTGCCACCATGTGATTGGCTGATTAACTGTGTGTGTTAACAAGCAATTGAACAGGTGTACCTAATAGTGGTCAGTGCGTGTATATCACCATAAAAAAAGATAGCCCTAGTAAACTTATATACATTGTTTCTTTATTTATATTGTATTATATTCCTATTATACACATAATTCCACTTTTTATTTTTTTATTTTTCTTACTTCAATATAAACTGTTGCACCACTAATTTTTCTTTATAAAAAACAAAAACCTGGGAAAAAAGAAAAGGAAAACGGTCTGTAGTAGTAAAGTTCTTATTCGCCTAGCTGTTTTACATAATAAGCGTGACATTAATGAAACATTCAAATACAAATAATCTCTTCACACCAATCTCTGGCTTCTTCTTTTAAAATGAGGCCCATCTGTAGAAGCATTCATCACATCAGCTTCACCGACAACATTGCCTTGGCTATCTTCACTATCATCGTCCTCTTCCACCTTCCTTAGTTTCTTTCTTCTTTTGTTTGCCTGTATGGTGTTGTACACACAGTATTTGACATCTCTCCATGTTCTTGACTTGAGAACATCTGGATCAGCCTTTATACAGTTTAAACACTCATTTTTGCCTGGTACTTTCATGAGTGATATAAAAGATGTCATATTCCTCTTCACAGCTTCTTGTTCTTCTGTGCTCCATTTTTTTCTTTTATCTTTTGGTGCAGCAGGACCTAATAAAGACCAATAAAAACCATCAATGATTAAACTATGATATTTATAGTGTGTTAAAAGAATTATTACATAGTGAAAAGGACTATTGACTATTAACAGTAAATGTTTCTCAAACAATTCAGGTAGCCTATTTCTAAAGCTTTTAGTAGCAAGACTATTTTTGCAAAGTTATAGAAAATGATAGGAAATGTCTTTTAAATACCATGATAAATAGGTTTCATATACAAGAAATATAGAAGTAAATACCTTTTTCAGTGTCTTTTCTCGTTTTATCTATGGAAGCACGTTTCCTAGTAAATGGTATCACTTCCTTTGTGTGTTCCACCATTTCATTTAGCAGGGTGCAGATTTTTGCCAACTCCAAGGGGTTTTCATTCAAGTTGTGGCAGGTGAAGCTGTCATCACCCACTAGCATAGCTACTTGGTGCATTTCATCCTCATTTAGGCTCGTTATTTGGAATAAAGTTGCCACGGTCTTACGCATATACAGAGATGTAAGCGCTTCCATCTTTTTTGCACTGCTGTCCCGGGCAAAATCTTTCAGCTGGTCAGTGGCTCTCATGTGGGTAGAGGCTTCCATTTTAGCAAACACAAAAGGATTGGCTTCAGGAACACCAACACATTCACGGTATTTAGTAAGAACATCAATGGAAGACACCATTCTGTCAGTAAGTAAAAAAGGAACCATTCTTCCATCTCTACAAGCAATTTCAATTACAATTAACTTGCCACTTAGACTCCATTCCAGTTTTGTCAGGGTCTGATGCTTTTTTCGACTAAAGGGTTCATTGGTTTTTTCCATGTAGTTTTTGAGCAGCAATTGATCAGACACAGCTTTCTGGCCTCTATTAAACATGGTAACTGTAGCAAGAAGACAACTGCATAGTTTCTTCCATGCATCTGGATTGGGATTCTCAATCAATTCCTTTTCAGCTTGCTCTTTAGCATGTCTTAGAAAACCCTGTAGTTTGATCACATCCTCCGTAAGAGCAAAGAAATCCTCCTGGTTCTGTTTGACAAAGCTTCGAGAAGTCCAAGAATGTGAGGAGACATATGTAAACCAGTCTGTTTCAAGCAGCTCAATGAACTTTCTAGCATGAGCTACAGACTCCTCTTCAATAATATTATCTTCTATAGCAATTTCAGTTGCGTGTTTCAAGGAATAACCCAGTTTCGTAGCAATCACTGAAGTTTTGAATTTGTTAGCATGCTTATCAAAACAACCAAGCCTCTTTGCAGCCTCCAAAGCCAAATTGAACTGGGATTCGATACATACCTGATGGAGATATTTAACACTCTGGTCAATCTCCTTTACAGCTAACATAAATCTACCTAGTTCCCGCATCTTCTGTGATACGTAACAGTTCTGGGACTTTAAATGACCACCTCTTTCATGAAGTCTGTTCCCAAATTTGCAGATCAAGAGATCATTTCTTAAGTGTTTAGAGATGGCATCATCTCTCATACGATGGAAAATATCCTGGCAACCCTCAGAAAGCCAGGCAGGCAATGCAAATGTCTTAGATGAAGCTGACCGACGCCTTCTCTGGAAAGGAGTGTGTTTGTCATGCTTCCTCAATCTGCATGACTGCTGATGCCGCCAAATGTCAGTCTTGAGAACAAAACCCAAGCAATGGGGGCAAGGTTCATAGTCACTTCGTAGAACCTTCTTTTTACTTGTTTTTAGAGGGATTATATCACCGCTTCCATTTTGAAGGACCTCAGTGTTATGTTGGTAGTTGCCTTTATTACGAAGTTGTGCAAGTAAAAGATGTCTTGTTTTGGAACCCTTTGGAAAGCTGAGGGCATGTGCAACATCCTTTTCTTTTACATGTTTCTTTGCCAAATGCCTTGCAAATTTGGCGACAGGTTTTTTACAATAAGCACAGACCTGCTTTTTGCTATATACTCGCCCGGGAGCAGCAGTTTTATTTTTTTTTACTATTCTGGCCTTTAAAGAAGATACCTTAGACTTTGAAGATGAGACATTAGATATAGATTTAGCTTTTAAGCAAGAAAATGAGCTGAACTTGGAATTAACATTAATCCTCTTTACTGATTTCCGCCGACGTGCTGGAGGCACTGCAGGTTTTTTTACATTAGGGCTGCAACTGAAATCTTTTTGGGGAGCAGCAGAAGTCTCAGATTCATTTGATTGAACTTTGTTGAGTTCACCTTCAATGCTGTCCACATTTTTGTCATTTTCACTGAGACTAGAACTGAGCAACAACTCTGGTGTTAGGAATTTACGAGGTGCTGCAGCAGGGCTGGCTGTTGGTTCTTCTGCATTAAGGCTGCATGTGAAATCTTTTTGGGGAGCAGCAGAAGTCTCAGATTCATTTGATTGAACTTTGTTGAGTTCACCTTCAATGCTGTCCACATTTTTGTCATTTTCACTGAGACTAGAACTGAGCAACAACTCTGAGGTTAGGAATTGAAGAGGCGCTGCAGCAGGGCTGGCTGATGGCTCTTCTGCATTAGGGCTGCATGTAAAATCTTCTTGGGGAGCTGGAGAAACCTCTAATTCATCTGAATTAACTTTGAGTTCCGAGACAACGCTGTCCACATTTTTGTCATTTTCACAGAGACTTGGACTGAGCAATAACTCTGATACGGTTTGATGAGGTGCTACAGAAGCGATGGCTGTTGGCTCTTCTGCAAGTGGGATGCAAATGAAATCTTCGTGAGGAACTGATTCTGTTGACTGAACTTTGCTGAGTTCACATTCAATGTTGTCTACATTTCTGACATTTTCATTAAGACTTGAACTGAGAAATAACTCTGACGGGAGGATTTGATCAGGTTCCGAGTTTGATTCCAGGCTGGGCTGAAGGTTCATATCTGGCAGTAAACTTTCTGTTGGGCTGTACTGGCAGATGGTCCCTGCTTCCGGATTAAGAATAGATTCCATGTTGACCGTTTCCTGACATGTAGGGCTGTCTAAGCACATCTCCACACCAGTGCCTTCAGAGCATTCCAAGTCACAATTTTTAAAACAAGAAATCCAGTTAGTCTCAAGGAGATCAATAAATTCTTTAACATCACTTGCAGCCTCTACATCACCCGCCATGAATTTCTCACCAAGAAGAATTTCAGCTGTTTGTCTTATGGAGTAGCCAATTTTCATTGCCAGAGATGGGGTCTTAAGTTTGTTGGAAGATTCATCAAATCCACTAACGTACTTGGCACCCTCTAGGGCCAAATCAAACCTAGAGGGAGTTAATAACTGCTGCAAATGCTGAACGCTTTCATTCAACTCTTTCACAGCCAGCATAAATCTTCCCAATTCTCTCATCTTCTGTGAAATATATGCCTGATGCTTCTTATCATGCCCGTGTTTTACAAAAAGTCTGTCCCCATACTTGCAGATCAAGGAATCTTCTTTAATGTGGTCTAAGACCTCATCCTCATGCATTGCCTTGATAACTTCTTCACAAGCTCCAGCAGGACAACCTTGCAATGGAAGCAGTGTAGATGATAAACGCTGAACTCTTTTACGGTAATTCTTGCTAATATCATTTTTCAATTTACAAGACTTTTCATGTCTCCACAGATCATGACGAACAAAAAAAGACAGACAATGTTGACAAGGCAGGTACTCGCTAACCGAATACTCCACATTTGGCCGTTTACGAGTAATCAGTTCTCCACTTCCACTTTGAAGAACTTCAACATTATGCTGATAATTACCTTTATTACGAATCTGTTCAAGCAGAAGAAGCCTTTTTTTAGATCCTTTACGAAAACTGAAAGCATGTGCTACATCTGATTCACCTTTATGTGTGTACTTCAGATGCCGCGCTAATTTGGTAAAGGGTTTCCTACAGTAGACGCAAAACTGTTTTTTCTGTTTGTAGCCACGAACGTTTTTTTTGCATGTGTTCACAGTTAGTTGTTGGATTGGCACTGAGCTGGAAGAACTATTACTGGTTTTGTCAAGACTTTTAGAAGAGACTGGACTTGAGGGTGACTCAGTATTTGGTCTGATCGCTACTATTTCAGATTGGAAACTGGGGTTCAAGATCAGATTTGAAACAGCATCTGCATTCTCAGCTGAATTTCTCATTCCATCATCATCATCTTCAGAGTCCATGCTACAACTGGATTGGTCATCACCAATGGGATCATACTCAGATCCACTTGAAAGATCAAAGTCCCCCTCATGTTCACTGTTCCCAATTCTGTCAATATATGGACTGATCTTAGGCATGGGTGATGACCTAGATCTGAGGTTGTATATTAAATGTGGGTGTTTCTTCGAACTGTGTCTAGGTTGGTGGCAAACTTCAATATTAGGATTTGGGTTGGGCTGAAGTTTGGACTTCAAATTGCCTTTGAGATTAGATTCAAGAGTAGGTGAAGATCTGCACTCAGCACTGGAGAGATGGCAAGATTCAAGAGTAGGAGTAGTAAGATCTGTTTCAGCACTGGACTGCATAAGTGTCTGAAGACAGGAATCAAGACTAGGCTGAGAGCTAGGGCTTGATTCAGGAAGAAATCTTGAGTTGAGTTCAGGGATGGACCTCATATTGGAATGAAGGGAAGATTCAGAATTTGCCTCAAGATTTTGTGCATTTAGTTCATTGCTAATTTTGAGGCTAGTTTGTTGGCAAAGTTTAGGGCAAGAATCTGTTGTAGGACCACATATCTGCATGAATTTTTGGCAGGACTCCAAAACTGATTGAGGGCTAGATTCTGGAGTTGAACAGAAAGCAATTTGACATGGATCAGGAGTAGTTAGTGGCTTCAAATATGAATCAGGTTGCAACGTGGGTTCTGAATGTAGTTTCTCTAGCTGAAGGATAGATCCAGACATTGCTCCGAAAACAGTTTGGGGAAAAGGTTCAGGATTAGAAAGATGACTCTTCTGAGGACTGGATGTGTCAGTAGGTCGATCACAGAAATCAAAACTTGCACGAAAGTCTGTTTCAGAACTGCATCTTAAACTAGGTGGACCGCATGATTCAGGGCTTACAGGCTGGCCAAGATCAAAACTTGATGGACTGAAGGATTCTGCACTAGGTTCTGGACTTGCAAGATCAGATATTTGACCATCATTGCTGCAAGATTCAACACTATGTGGCTTTAGAATTTTAGGATCAGACTGGGTACTTAAGGAGGATTTAAAATTGCCTTGAGTGAAAGATTCAGGACAGCAGTCGACATTGGTTTGGAAATCAGCTTGCGGGGTGGATTCATTAGTGGACCGTGGACTTTGTGATTGTTCAGGGCTCAACCTGGCAAGGGACTGAGAGGTCAGCTCAGATGTAGGTTGAACAGACAAATCCAGACTGGTCTCAGAGCAGCTTTTAGTGTCCTGCTGTTCTATATCTGCATTTAACTTAATCTTGCATAAACTCTCATGTCTACACAAGGCACGTCTGAGATAGAAACCAAGGCAATATTGACAGGGCAAATATTCCATGATGGATCGTTTTTTTTTTGTTTGGCTTTTAGTAACAATTTCTCCACTTCCATTTCGAAGTACTTCAATGTTATGCTGGTAATTGCCTTTCTTGCGAAGCTTTTCCAGTAGGAGATGTCTTCTTTTAGATCCTTTTGGAAAACTGAGGGCAAGGGCTACATCTGCTTCCTTTGCATGTTTCATTTCCAAATGCCTTGATATTTTGGTGTTGGGTTTCCGACAGTAAACACAAAACTGTCGTTTGGTACGCAAAATCGGATTGCTCTCGCCTTTACTACATCTTTTCAAATCCTTCTTTAAAGATGCACCTGACCCAGCAGATGATCTTAACTCTGAGTCAGATTTTGAAGTCACGTGTGGTCCAACCGGCTCATCATCATTCAGATTGTTTGACTCTAGTCTGTTTTCATCAAGTTGAAAAGATCCTGTGTCTAACTCTTCCAAATCACTGTCTGACAATAACTGTGAGCAATCTCGTTCAGTGTCGGATTCTTCTTTCAGTTGCTCCACAACAAACACCTGGTTAAAAAGAAAAATCTTTTATTCACTCTGAAAAACCTGCATAAAACAACATTAAAACATTTCACATCCAACAAACATTGTTAGAGCTTAATCCTGTGTAAGGTAATAAAGTTGGAAATTTTTCTCAGTATATTGCAGTTAAAAAAACCATTAACTACTCACTGATTCCAATTCTATAAGAACAGTCCAAATACTCTGGGCCTGTGAGTTGTTTTTTTTTTTGTGTTTTTTTTTAAATGGAGCAGCAGTGGACAATTTATTTCAGATCTACCAAAACATCCTCTGAATTTTTGTTAAGGATGAAAACAAAACAGTCCATTTGACATAGGAAACTGTAGAAAAGTTATTCTGACCAAATATACTGTACTGTATTAATTTATTAACAATTATTTTAGCAATTAAGCTAAATTTTCAGTTGCGAACAAGGGCAGAAATAATATATACATATATGTGCACACACACACACACACAGTACTGTGCAAAAATCTTTGGCACCTATGCAAACTATTTTGATTCACCTCAGCAGTGAGTGCATTTCTGCCAGCAAGTTAACACTAGAATAAATGCAAACAAACAAGAAAGCAAATTTGATAGAAATTACTTTTAATTAGGTTAGAACACCATCAGCTTGGTTCCAGATATCTCCTCGATGACTCCAGACACTGTAGGGATTTGTGAAACTCCATCAGCAAGTAATTTTATCTACTGAATGCTTTATCCAAATCAGCTATCTGATGGTAACAAGTAATACTGGGCTTCTACAAGGAGAGGTCAGGACACACAAGACACACAAAGGTTTTAAGTCTTTTGCAAAATACTTTGTGTATATATACAAGCATATATATAAAAGCTTCCCTATATATATATTAGTCCATATAAAAAGATGAATACCACTTGACAAATGGCAAATAAATGGCATGTTGCATGGTTGGATCTTAACAAGGTTTCAAGTAGAGCTTCAAAATGCTACAAGAAGAAATGGTAGTGAGACAAAATATTTTTTGAACATGTAATTTATTGACAACAATGCTTAAACTGAAACAGGTTGTTTCACAGCTGATCAAAGGTTTAAGACCACACCTCCAAAAAAACAGCCTTGTTTCAATAAACTACACGCTCAAAAAATGTTTTGTCTCACTCCCATTTCTTGTAGCATGTTGAAGCTCTACTTGGAACCTTATGATTATTTTGCCATTTGTCAAGTGGTCTTAACTTTTG
>JBBIGC010186595.1:0-14192 GCA_037576955.1 Lepidarchus adonis | reverse complement strand
AAGAGGAAGATGAGAGACACCAAACCCAACAATGCAGACGACCTGAAGGCTGAGATCAAAGCAACCTGGGCTTCCATTCCACCTCAGCAGAGCTACAGGCTGGTTTTCTCCATGCCACATCACATAGATGCAGTAATTCGTTCAGAAGGAGGAAAAACCAAGTATTGAGTGCATAAGAATGAACATACATTTCAGAAGCCTGACATTTCTGTTTACAAACATCTTTTTTTATTGCTCTTATGTGATATTAAATTTTTAAAGTTTCAGACCTTAATCAGCTCGTTAGATCTGATGCACAGCAACATCTGTCATTAGTAAATGTCAGCTGGTGCCAGTTTGGTGCCACCATGGACGACCTCAAGAGACACAAGCTGAAGATAAATCAGTCCACTAAATTTAAACATCATTTAAAATGTGTGGTTAGCTCATAAAAGAGTTGTGCATGCAAATGTCCAAAGAATATTACAGAACTAGAACCTTTTGCAGGAAGAATGGGAGAAAATCTTAAGTACGAGAACTGAAAGACTTTTAGCTCTAAAAAGCGTTTGCAAGCTGTGATATCTGCTAGAGGAGGTTTTACTAAGAACTGATTATGCAGGGTGCCCAACCTTTTGGTGCTACAATAATGTTTTTATCTTTTTTTCTTTGTTCAATTTCTGACATAAAAAGTAACTATGCATCAGTGTTTGCTGAAAATATTGTGTATTTTTTCCCATTTTGTAATTAAAAATGACCAAAATATGTTGTTTTAACGAGTGGTGGCTAAAATTTTGCATAAGACTGTATGTTGCCTGTGCCAGATTGGTTCACTATTTTATTTCTTGAGTATTCATTGCGCCTATTGTGTCCAGAAAGTGTGGAAAGTGTGTGCAAAATTCTGTTCACAATATAAGTATACTATTCCAAGGTACAACATGTTTTAATGTTTTAGGTAATTAAAGAAGAAATCAGTAAACTTTGCAGAAAAACTAAAGTGGCTGAAATGCAGGGTAAAATCTCTTAGAATTTGGAAGTGAGCTATAAAACATGAAATCAAACCTGAAATTAAACCAATATATTGCCAAAAGTATGTAGCTGCTTGACCACGACACCTATTTGAGCTGGACATACCATTCCAAAATTATGGCATTAATATAGTAATATATTATGTGGATAGAGCAGCCTCCTCTCTTCTGGGAAGATTTTGGGTTGTGTATATGGGAATTTGTAACCAATTGGTCAAAAACTATTTTTGAGGTCAGGCACTGATTATGGCCAAGAAGACCTGTCTCACAGTCAACATTCCAATTAATCTCAAATGTGTGTGGGTTGAGGTCAGGACTCTGTGTAGGCCACTGTAGGTCTTCCACACTGAAGCTATCCAACCATGTCATTACGGCCCTCACTTTGTGCCAAGGACACACTCATGTGGAAACAGGAAAAAGCCTCAATCTGTGCCACAAAGGCAGAATTACAATTACAATTAATTATGTTACAATTACTAGTAAGGGGCTGAGCCTAGTTCCTGAAAAACTGACCCAGCCCATTATCCCTCCTCCAGCAAGATTTACTGTTGATACTATGCATTCTATTAGTTAGCATTCTTCTGGCATCGCCACATTCATCTATCCCACTGCCAGATAGTGAAGCATGATTCACCTCTCCAGAGAACACATTTCCACTGCTCTTGTGTCCAGGGGTGTTATGGTTTCCACCACCCTAGCCATTGCTTTCCATTGCCCATATTGATCATGCATGTGTGCAGCTGCTTTCCTTGGAAATCTATGTCATGAAACTCCTCACATTCAGCCCTGTGCTGATGTTTCTACCAAAGGCCATTTGGAACTCTGTAGTGCGTGGTGCAACTACAGTCATCTGTATTTGGCAGCCTGGCACTGTGAGTTTGGGTAGTCTACAGCTTTATGGATGATCAACACTAATAATTACTGTTGACCAAGTCAAATCTAACAAAATGTTACAAACAGACTAATGGTGTCATCCTATGACCATGTTACATTTAATGTTTACAGTTTAAAACTCATTCTTTGAGGTTCTTTGAGTCATTGTTTTTTAGATTTAAAACATGTATTAACAATAACCGTGGTTTAAACACTTATACTAAATAGTTAAGAGGGCTGTACACATACTATTCGTCGGGTTTTAAAATATCTATGCGATATGATAAATCATAAACAATCAGGGCCTGTCCCATTTGGACAAATACGTCAAGCTTTGAGACAGAGCAAGAAACAGAGTAAGAGAATAAGAGAGAAATGGAGAGAGGGGGGGAGAGTCAGAGAGAGAGCAGGTGTTTTAGAACAAGGAATAATTGAAAGTGCAGTGCTGTGGGTCAACAGGAACAGAACTCTGAAACACTGCTCTATATGTCTTGGACAATCCCTTGTTCTTACCAACTCAGCAGTTGACACAATTTTAGCCTCTGTCTTATTTTCAGTTTTTTTAATAACACTGGGGAGGACTGGGTACAGTTAACATACACCTTTATACAGACAATACAATATTCTCCTCATTTGCCTCTACTCTGTGCCAAGCTGTCAATGAGCTCCAGGCTGACTTTCAACAGCTGTAGGCATCATTATATGATCTAAAGTTTGTTCGTAATGCTAAAAAACAAAATGTATGATCTTTTCCAGAGCTCACTTCCAGATCTCAGATATTGGTGGCAATTATACCTTTGTAGGGAACTCAATTTTAAAAATATTATCCTACAAGATACCACTATGAAGTACCCAACATTTACTTAGAAGAGACTAGAATGGCATTCTCCTATTTTATACCATGGTCTTGAAAAAAAACTTTACAACACATTACAACCAGATTATTTTGCATCTATGGAAAAGTTTCAATCTTTGATAAGAAACGGTATAACTGAAGAGTTCAATTATTATTCCTGAACCAGATTTTGTAATATGTATCCGTATTCCCTGTTTGTTTTAATGTTTGGTATAATTACTTGGGCTTTGCTTGATTAAATGATATTTTGTGATCTTATAATGGTGTACTTTCTTGGCCAGGTCTCCATGAAAAAAAAAAGATTTTAATTTGAAGGGACATCATTGTTAAGTAAAACGTAAAATTGCTATTCAATTAGCTGCTGTTGCTAACAAGTTACACAGTAATTTTTTTTGCACCACTTACATGATGTAGGAATCATGAGTAAGCATATTTTAGCTCTGCTAACTTAGATTTTCTGTCATGTTTCTAATTAAACAACCAGCTTATATCACCTGGTTAAATTAACTTAAGTTCACCAACTGTTGTAGCTAGCTAACTCCTTGAATGACAAAATAATGCATCACCAATAAAGTATTAGCTTACAAATGTAGTTAATGTACTAGCTTTACCTTTACCCAACTACAGTCATGGGCAACATTTTTGAGAATGGCACAAATACTGGTTTTCACAAAGTTTTCAGTTTTAATGATGGCAATTTGCATATACTCCAGAATGTTATGAAGAGTGATGAGATGAAATGCAAATTCCAAAGTTCTTTGCCATGAAAATGAACCAGATGTCTCCTCATACTGGATTCATTGCTTCTCTTAGTTCTTGGTCTTATTTGTTCAAATAATTTTTTTTTTTTCATTTTTTCTAGCTGTTATCACAGGGATAGGTTCCCATTTCTGAGCCTTGGTTCCTTCCCAGGGTTCTTCATACAATTTATGGAGTTTTTCCTTGCCTCTGTTGCCTTTGGCTTGCTCATTGGGGGCTTAAAACGGGATTCTGTAAAACTGCTTCAGAAGTAAATAGTGCTATATAAATAAATTGACTTGACTTAATCTTTAAACTGCATTTAAGCCCTGTCCCAAAAGAACCTGCTGAGATCATTTCAGTAATCATTTTGTTAACACATGTGATAGTGTTGACGAGCACAAGGCTGGAGATCATTCTGTCATGCTGATAGCAGACTGGATGCTTTAAATGAAAGGTGATGCTTAAAATCATTGTTCTTCCTCTGTTAACCATGGTTTCCTGCAAGGAAAATCCATGCAGTCATCATTGCGTTGCATAAAAAGGGCTTCACATGCTATTAAGATTGCACCTAAATCAACCATTTTTCGGGTCATTACAAAGATTATTCTAAAGAGCTTGCTCAGGAATGGCAGCAGGCAGGTGTGAGTGCATCTGTTTGCACGGTGAGGTAAAGACTTTTAGAGGATGGCTTGGGTCAAGAAGGGCAGCTAAGAAGCCACTTCTGTCAGGAGTTTGGCCCAGACAGCATACCAGGGCAAATTGCAGAGGTGTTGAAAAAGAAGGGCCAACACTCTTTGCATAAAATTGATGTAATTGTCAATAAAAGCCATTGAAACTTATGAAATGCTTGTAATTATAATTTAATACGTCACAGAAACAACTGACAAAAAGATCTGAAAACACTGAAGCGGCAAACTTTGTGTAAACCAGTATTTGTGCCATTCTCAAAACTTTTGGCCACAACTGGACACTTTAAGAGCTTTTGGCTATTTTAACACATTGCTGAGTTACCCACTGAATAATGTCATGTTAATCAATAGTAAAGTACAACTGAAAATGTAAAAAGTCCCAATTTCCCAAAACTACTAATGAGCTAAAGTAGACTTGCTTTAACAAATGCCAAGAAAATTGAGAATTTAGTCATGTGACCCTTTGTTTTAACTAACAACAACTGGCTAACTACATTTTTTGGGACATTTTCCAAAATGCAACAAAAAATAAAAATCTGTGCTATGGCAATTCACGTGAACCTTTTTATAATTGGCAAAAGTAGAAAGAAAAGATTGTCAATAGTTTTACTGACAAATGTATTGCATTTTTAAATAAACACATTTTATAGTTACACACTCAACAAAAAAAGGTATTCATAAATAAGACTAAAAAGTGCACAGGACATTCAGGTAACACTGGTTTAACCACATTAACAATGCTAATCAGTAGCATGTAAGGCTTCATGAATGCATTAGTGAAAGGCTCAGTCTTTGCAAGCAAGGACAGGTTTGTGCAAAGGATCCTGAGGGAATTGCTGGTCACTTCAAAAGGAATTTTAGGTTTAGGTCTTTCATCGTATACAGTACATAACATTGTGGAAATATTCTGAGAATTCAGAGACATCTCATGCATTGAGGAAGATCAGAAATGACTGTTGGAATGTGCATAATCTTTGAGGTGGCACTGTCACTTAACACAGTCATCACTGCAACAAGAAATGCTAAGTGTTTTATGCAAGTTTCTGTGCAGCAATGCTACTCTCTGGTTCTCTGGACCTAAGCTAATATCAGAAGGAGTAAAAGACTGTAATTGAATAGGGGTGCATGGGTGAGCTGCATGTATTTAAAGTTACTCTCAGAAGTAAATTAGCATTTTTGAGGATGATGTCTCTTCCCTGTATGATCATGCTTATTTCAGCAGGTTACAACTGTGTGACTTCATAGAAGAGTGTGTTCACTTAACTGGCCTGTCAGATCTTCTATTTAAAATATATGGAGAGTAGGAAAACCAGACAACAGCAAACACAGACTTGCACAGACAAACATGTGCACGTTACACATTCATGCACATTTTCCACTTTTGCACAGATTACGGACATTGATGGACCTTGGTCACCTACACAGTTATTCCAGTTATTTCCACTAAACTCATCATTATACTTACTCTCTGTATAGATTAGATTTATATGTATAGATAAGTTTTTATAGTTTTTATATTTCTTATATATTTTTTTAAATTTTATATATTTGTTCTATTTATCTTAACTTGTTATTTTCAGTCATTTCCAGTTATTTTTTACTAAACTCATCTTTATACTTACTCTCACTGTATAGATAAGTTTTGTATGAATAAATAAGTTTTTATAGTTCTTATATTTCTTAGATACTTTTAAAAGTTTTTAATATTTTAGTTCTATTTATCTTAACTTGTTTCTTACTTTAAGGTTTCCTACATTCTCAAGGTCACGGGAGGTCGTTTTACAGCATTACACTGCATTTCATACTGTGTATGACTGTGTACTTTATGTGACAAATAAAATTTGAATTTGAAATTTGAAATTTGACTGTTGAGATGCAGAATTTTTACCTCAGACAAGAATAGGGAAAAAAATAATTGCAAAACTACTACAGCTAATATCCTCATTTCTAAAATGTATTGTTATTAAAAGGAAATGTGATGTAATGCAATATTAAACATACATTTATCTCTGCCTTTGCTGAGTGTGTAACAACCATTAGATTCTATACATGTGCATGTTTAGAAAATACAATTAAGTTAGTAAGTAAAACTATTGAAACTCTTTCTTGAATTCTCAAATGAATTAACATATCAAAGATTTTAGTTTTCTTGAACTTTTCTGGAAATGAGCTTTGTATAAAAATTTTTATATATTTTTTTTTAATTGTATAAATTATGCAGTGTAATTAAATGCTATTCAATGTTCAACGTTGCCCACTTATTTGTATCAATAAAATTAATCGTTCACAATAATTGTTGCATAGCCTAATCTATATTTCATGATTTCACACTGCATTAACGAACATCCACTCGTTCAACATCTGCACAGAGCACAAGAATTCAGGTTAACAGTGTTTTTGCTATAATCCAGACTAATGTGATAATACCGTGTCTAGTACAGACTCATGTTGATGCAGATCATGTTGTCAGTATGATGAGTCACGCTCACCCTGACTAAACAGAGCTGAAGTGGCATTTCTCTGGTTTGCTTAAACCACTTGTATATCAGGCAAACATGATTAACAAGCCTCTGCACTTTTTTGAATGGACATTGATCCTGTAGTAGTCAATGGTTTGAGTCATTTTATCAACATTATATTGTTGGTATAGTAAAAAAGGGAGTGGATGGTTTATTTTCTACTCTAAGCTTTTCTTTTTTAAGTGACATCACCAAAGTCAACCTTCTTGTTGCCCATTCCTGCAGATGGCTGGAACTGGACAACATGTGTTGAGGTCTTTGGTTTCAAAATTGAATGTGATCATTGATTGCTTGGTAGAATGACTACTCTTGTGATAGGGTATAGTCTTCACCATTCATCTTAGTGGCCCTGTACTGTAGCGATTGTAGTGATTACTGTAGTGAACCCTTCTTAAAAGAAGTCTCAAAGTGGCCATGTTTTCTTTAAATGAGACACAATATAAATTTGATTGTCAATAGTGTAACTTTATTCTTAAAAAACAGTCCATCCACTAATGTAACTTCCATTAATTGTCATTATTTTCTTTTGTAGCTTTAGACCAAAAGAAACATTAACCAGTAAGTTAATATTTTCTATCAGTAGATTCTCTTTATCCACTTATATCTTGTAGTTTTACTACCAGGTAAGGCAGTGGGCAAGTCTTCATTCTCTTTGTCTTCCTCAGATTCAGAGCAGTCCTTCCATCCAGTTTTTTTTGGACACTAGCATCTGTTACATGGCCCATTTCACAAGCTGACAAATTGTCTATGGCCAAACTCACTTCATCATTCACACTTTCCTCAGGACTGTCTTCACTAATCAGGTGGCATAAAAATATCTGGCGAAGTCTCAGATTGAATTACATCAATCACTTTTAGAACAGTTTTCTACCCTGGGAATGTGCCATTTTGCAGTTTCTCTGCCTTTTACAGTATATAGAATGCATCTAAACATTTAGCACTTGTGGTGCCAGGTTGCTCTTAAATCCAATTTAGATGAATTTTGAAAGTACACATGAGCATTGAGCACTTTATTTGAAAGCAATTTTAAAGAATTGGGTTGATTAGTACAGTGGTCCCCAACCTATTTCAAGCCACGGACAGGTTTAATGTCAGACAAGGAATTATACTGTGTATTAAGTTCAATATTTAAAAAGGAGGTTTTGGTTTTTTCAACAGAAATCTTAATGAATGCAACAGTCCCAAAGAGATCAGCCCCCTTTCGTATCACGACTTTATTTCAGCTTGCCAGATTTTCTACCAACCTAGCACAAACCTCTCTTCTCTGCTAAATAGACATCCTTTACAACCCTAAAGAGGGAAACGATGTCCCTCAGTACTTTCATCCTCAAAAGATTGGGGTAACTCAAAGCTCTGAGAAAGAACATTGACCAGCAAAAGCACAAGCCTCAAAGGACAGCAGGGAAACTGAGGTGTTCAGCAGTATGCAGTCTTTAAACATTTATGCCCATAAGTGCCAAAACAGGTTATTTAGAAATACGCTGTGCAGGAAATACTTTTTTTAGTTCCTGAAAGAAACCTTCAGAGGATGTGGATTTTTCAAATAAATATTTTTGCAAACTGATTTATGAGACAGTGAAGGTTTTTTTTAAGGTTCTTGAAGTTTTAAATAATGCACAGATTTAATGTCAATTACTGTTTTTTCCTCCTTAATCTGTATATCCAAGCAAAGAACACTTCTTTTTCATCTTTAATGCTTCATCTGTAAAGCCACAAAAGAATGAACTAAAAAAGGCTTTCTTTCTATAATAATACTCTTTGTTCACTGCCACATGTGCATATATTTGACATAGGCTACACTGATATTGATTTCATTAAGACAGAGCAAATGGAAATTAAAAGTCTGTCCCCATTCTCAAAATGTACCTTTAATAGTTTCTGGTTTCTTGTACTTCAAAGAGATAAAACTTAGCTACAATCGTAACTGTTTGCAGTTGTTGGAGTCTCAACAAACAGAATACTTTCAGTCATTAATCATACGAATCTGCTTTAGTCTCACTTTTGTGAGTTCTGCTCTTGGCAGAACTTTTTGAATTTCAGCAGCTGCCATAACAGTTATTTTATTGTCTGCCTAATATTTGTTGGCTTTGCTGAGTCATCAAGTCACTTAGACAATATTTTTTTAAACCAGCTACAAAGTGTTGGCTATTGTTAGTTTTATTTTTACAATACAGGAACGCTATGTTTAGTGGATTGTGTGTGGCATGGCAGCCCATTTCTTAAAACTCCCAGTTTTAGAATATATTCCCATTTGATTGTTAGTGTTGGATGACTATAGTAAGGATCCACAGGTAGTTAGTTAATAATGTACATACTTACTTTACTTACTTAAGTATTTACTTACTTACTTACCTACTTACTTTCTTACTGACTTACTTATTTACTTACTTACTTAATTACTTAACTACTTATGTACTTAACTACTTACAGTACTTACTTACTTACTTAATTACTTACCTACTTACTTTCTTACTGACTTACCTATTTACTTACTTACTTACTTACTTACTTACTTACTTAACTACTTACTTACTTTCTTACTGACTTACTTATTTACTTACTTACTTAATTACTTAACTACTTATGTACTTAACTACTTACAGTACTTACTTACTTACTTAATTACTTACCTACTTACTTTCTTACTGACTTACCTATTTACTTACTTACTTACTTACTTACTTACTTACTTAACTACTTACTTACTTACTTACTTGCTTACTTAATTACTTACTTAATTACTTAACTACTTACTTACTAATTTACTTACTTACTTATTTACTTACTTACTCACTTACTTACTTACTTAGTCAGTCAGTTAGTCAAAATCAAAATGTTTCTTTTACGTTTTTGCTTTTTAGGTTTTTAATAAGCTGACCACAACAATCATGCTGTCAAAATTGTCAGCATCAGTCATTGATAGTGTAATGGTTCTGGGATAATCACCATTGGCTGTTGTGGCAGGTGCATGATGGGAGTGTGGAGAAACGAAGAATATTATGCCTGTTATACTTGTTCTGTATGTTTTAGGAGGAAAAGCTTCCCGACCCACATCGGTTGTGATGTACTGTGTTTGTGTGAGCAGACTGATGGCGAATGCCCAGACCCACCAGAAGCGTGATTGATACACCGAGGAATGGCAGTCTGGTCTGAGCATTCGCCATCATGCCTCGCTCACGGGTTTATGCTTGTGCGCATCCTAGCCTTTAGGGGACGCACCGGTAACAGGTTGGCCTTTGAATAAACCTGCCCAGTTTCCTTACTGATTCAAAAAGCATAACTTGTGTGCGAGTGTGTTATATGTATATGTATATAAATATTGTAGCGGTTCTCTTGGGAGAGAGAGCCGCTACAATATTTATATACAACCCCAATTTTAAAACTTGGGATGTGGTGTAAAATGTCAATAAAAGTAGAATGCAATGATTTGCAAATCTCATAAAGCCATATTAAATTTGGAGTATTTTGAATATTGAGTAAATGTAAAAAAAATTTTTTAAATGGTAATTTTGAATTTAATGGTAGCAACACATCTATTTTTTTAGGAGAATATGTCTTCCTGAAGGCAAACATTTCTTTTCACTGAAAAAAATATGTTGTTATAAAACCTATATATACCCTTCATTGATGGTACCCATCCAGACATGCAAGCTGACAGTTCAATAGGCACTAATGCACCCATTACCACCCTACCATCAGAGATGCAGGCTTTTTAAATGAGTGCTAATTACAAGTTAGGTGGTCTTTCTTCTTTCGCCTGAAGGATGTGTCTTCTTCATTTACAAAAACAGTTTCAGCTTTCTTTTTGAACAGTTTTCCACTTGGACCCAGTCCATTTTAAATAAACTTTTGACCAGAGAAGACTACAGCTTTTGGGTTGCTGGATTACATTCTCATAAAGCTGTTTTTTTTGCATGATTTTGCATGAGCTTTTGTAAATAGTGAACTGTGTTCACAGACAGTAATTTCTGAGCTCATGCAGTGATTTCCATGACAAAATTATTCCGGTTTTATATGCAGTGCTGCCTGAAGGATCAAGGATAATGGGCAAACAGTATTGACTTTTGGCCTTGTCCCTTGCATACAGAGAATTCTCCACATTTTTGGAATCCTTTGATGAAAATATGTACTGTTGATGTTATATTCAAAGGCATCACAATTTATATTGAGCAACGATATTTTATAGGCACAGTTTCTTCCAGATGCCTCAGCCCATCTTTACTTCTGAGAGACTCAGTCTGTATAAGATGCTCTTTTAATACCCAATCATCTTAATGACCTGTTGCCAGTTTAACTAATTAGGTGGAAAATGATCATCCAGCTGTTTAATTTTAGTACTGCTTATTTCTCAAGCTTTTTGTTGACCCATCCTAACTTTTTTTGAGATGCACTACATCATTTAAAAGTAGTATGTGTTACATTTAATATTTGATATGTTTTCTGTGTTTTATTGTGAATAAAATATGGATTTGTGAGATTTGCATATCATTGCATTCTGTTTTTAGTTACAGTTTACACCATGTCAAAGCATTTTTGAAATTGGGGTTGTATTTTAAAGTCACATATTGTTTAGGTGGTCAATAGTGTTGACAGTGAAAATGCAACTGCAAAAATACTCCAGTACTGGAATTGGAGTTGGAGCATAATGATGAGGAAGTACAAAAACTAATGAATGACTAGACGTGCTGCAGTTTATTTTAGATTATTAACATAATTTAATCAAATTGTGCACTTGCATGGGAAATGCCCCTCCACACTTATGACTGAATTCCATTTGAATCTGAGAAATATTCTGTATGATTCTGTCATTATTCAGATGAAAAAGCATGTCAGCAAAACCGGTAATAAGAATGAAAGCAGAAAAAATGCTAGGGAAAATTAAACCAGATGTACTCAAAAACTGCAAATAAGGAGTGTCTTTAAACAATAAACTTGAAACTTATGAAGTGAATTGATGTTTAATTCTTTCTATTTGCAGCAAATGGTAACTTCATAAGACTCGAAAAAATAAGTCACATTAGAAGATTTATATTGTATATATTTATATTTCTGAATTAAGTTTTTTTGTAACTTTTTTGTATCTAGCTGACATTTTATAAATACATAAAATTACACAAGAGCGTCAGTTCATTTTAATGCTTTGAGGTGACTTATTAGATTATTTATTTTATTTGTATCTTCTATATTTTAGTAAATTTACTGGTTATTATGTTGGAACTTAATATAGATGCAAAAGAAATGACATTTCCTTTTCTTTTTCTAAATTGCTTCAATTAACCGTATGGGAAGCAAAACATTATTCAAATTCATCACACCAGTATTTAAAACATCATTATTCTGCATATTTCTCTTTGTTGTCATTTTATAATTTCAGATTCAACATAAGGACACAGTGCAAAATGCAGTTGAAATATTAATAAACTAGATAAAAAGTATATTAAGAGTAAAGAGTAACCTATAAGATGATGAAAAATGTATAGAAGGGACAGAGTGCAGCTGTAGAGGGCTAACCCAAAAACTGAGTATGCATCCAGATACAGTTCAGCACACAGAACTCAGCTGCAATTTGTAGCCCCCAGCTGTTATGCAATGCTCATTTAAAATATTAATCAGGCAAAGCACAGGACACCTATCATACCCCGTTGCTGAGGAGACAGATTTTCTTCAAGCTCATCAAATACAGCAGGTATGTGGGGGGGGTTCTTGGCTATGTGACTGTGTCAAGATGCACTAGTAGTCTGCAGACGTTTTTTTACTCTCTCTGGTGCTTCCAAATCCACATTAGATTAATCAATGTGCTAAACGATTGCAGATAGCAGCTCTGAATGAGAGGGCTTAAACCTCAGTGGGGAAACTGTCTGGAACTGAAGTGCCTCTATGCAAAATCATCTGCATGCTTTCCCTAAACACTCCATTCCGGCTCCTTAAATGAACATGACGAGACACCAGCTCATTTACAGCTTTACTGTTTAATCTATATCCACGCCTGTTTAAACACCTCGTAAAAGACATTTAGTCTAATAGTCAGAAAATAATTTTTCAACCATAAGAATTAATACCAGCCAGTTTACTGTACACCCTGTGATGTGAGCCTGAGGATTATTCAAATGTTGCTTAAACCAACCCATATCCTTTTCTAAAATTAAATAGCTTGATGTAGTATGTAAACCCTGTTAAATCTCCATTTGCTCTGATGTCCATACCATCTATATATAAAAACTAAGACAACCCAACCCAACCCCCTTCAGAAAAATCCATATACCATATGCATGTAATGTTAGATTTACATTAGATTTAGATTTAAAACCAGACTGTTTTTAGAAGGAGGAATAATACAGTAAAGCAACTCAGAAGAAACTACATTCACATACACTACTAACATAGTTACAATAAGGAAAAAGAAATGTGGAAATGTAAAAATAATCACATCATAAGTGGAAAAATATCAAGATAGGATAATGACACTTCTCACAAAACAATGGTTAAAACGGTGTTAATCTGATGTTGGGCAAAAATCAAATTACTGTAGATCCTTGATGCTGAATTTGTGTTGCTTGTTAAACTGGCCATTCATTCAACACTGAAACATCAGCCAAAGCTGAATCAACACTGAACATTGATTAAACATTGCTTGAACACTAACTCGACATCAGCACTGGCAGAAGATCAACAGCTATTAAATTATCAGAAAATGATGCGGAATCACTGGTAAAACTACATTGATGTTCCAGCATTAAGTTATTGTCAACAAAATGAAGTTTTCAAAAATCAATTATTCAGATTTGCACCAGATCAACCTTGTTTCAACCACAGTTTCCTACCTGCGTTCATCCATAATTTATTGCCAGCAGTTCTGTTCATGATTTCAGCATTTCTAAATGGAAATAAAACTGATAAGAACATGATGAGGGTGCTGCCCAAGACTTGAAGAATATGAAGAAGGACAAGTGGCATTTATGACTGAATGCAGGGAGAATTGCACACTCCTGCAGAGCATCAAAATAAGCGTATGGTTGATAAAGGTTAAAAAAAACACTTTAGTTCAGGGGGAGAAAGGAGCGAGGCTTATGAGAGACTGATTGGGGAAGGTTGAAGAGCGGGGAAAAAAGGTGTGGAGCGTAATTACTGATGAAGTAGAGCATGTTGAAGGTTAGGTACTAAAGATTTTAATCAGGGGATGATCTCAGAACTGATTGTTAGTGGTGAATATATGTATAAGAAAGCGTCTGATGCAACCACAACAAGAAAAGCGGTGATGAAGACCACACTGCCTGTACCTCGGAAATTCCTGTTTTTTAGCTGCATGCTTTAAATGTGCTTATCACAGCATTTGTGCCCCTAGGCCTGTCATCAATGTCACAATGCCGCCACATTCCCCCTGCCTGTGATCTGTCTTTAATCACACTTCCCTTGCTGATGAATGGCACTGTATGGCTGTTTTTTTATTTATTTATTTATTTATTTATTTATTTATTTATTTATTTATTTATTTATTTATTTATTTATTTAT
>JBBIGC010186569.1:0-14193 GCA_037576955.1 Lepidarchus adonis | reverse complement strand
GGTGCCGCCTTGTATGCACGCTGGATGTTTGTGTAAACAAGGTCTAGCATGTTGTCCCCTCGTGTTGCAAAGTCAATGTTTTGGTGAACTGACTTGAGGGATGTGTGACGATGAAAAGGCCATCAGGGTGAACTGTCTGCAGATTTGCTTTAGCATTAGCAGCGCTAGCACTAGGATGAATGTAAACAGCTATGATGATAACAACATTAAACTCTCTGGGAATATAAAACGGTCTGCATCTGACTGCTAAAATCTCCACGAGTTCGGAACAGTGTCTGGAGACAATCGCCGCATTACTACACCAGCTATCTCACAGATAAACACAAAGACCACCTCCTTTCTTTCTACCTGATGCTTGTGTGTCTCTGTCTGCTCGATAGTTGGTTAGAAGAATCATCAATGTCTCCGGTCAACCAAGTTTCGCAAAAGATAAGAACACAGCAGTGTCTTATCTCTCTCTGTGGGGTAAGAAACAGTCTTAAACAGTCCAGTTTATTGTCCAGTGAGCGAACGTTGGAGAGGAGCAGAGATGGTAGCGGCGGTCGGCTAGGGTTAGCCTTTAGCCTAGCATGGATCCCGGCATGCTTGCCGCGCTTCCGCCTTCTCGCCTTCTCGCCTTCGGCACCCGAGCGGAGCCGCGGTCCTCTCGCCTGGAGCTAAAGATAAAGATACTTTATTTTTTGTCATTGTATCAGAGTAAAACAAAATTTGTATGGAAGCTCTCAGGCACCAGCAGCAGAATAAGTGTACATACACAAAAAACGTAATAGAAAAATAGAAAACAGACATAGAATGTGCAAAGTACAGTATGAAAATTTTAATTATTCAGTACTGGAGTGAGGTAAATGAGGTGAAGTGCAGAATTAAATGAGTTTAACTTTAGTTAAAGTATTAACTTGAATTTAAAGTAGTTAGGTGTATGAGGTGAGGTACTGAGATGAAAATAAAAATAATATAAATGTCTTTCTATGTATATACCCACACATACTGTATACATATCTGCATACATATACATACTTACAGTATACACACACATACATCTAAAATATATATACACGTATGCATACACATACATACATAAGCATCAATGTATATTAAAGTCTATAGAAAAATATTTACAATTACCGGTTATTTACAGATGGGACAGGTTATTTACAGGTGTATATTACAGTGAGGAAGTGATTGTTTGTACAGTCTTCAGTGTTGTGTAGTAGGAGCTGTAATGGAGGCCACAGCTCTTAGGAAGAAGCTGTTTCTCAGACTGTTTGTTTGTGCTTTGATAGACCTAAATCTTTTTCCTGATGTAAGGGGGACGAATAGTTTGTGACTTGGGTGGGTGGGATCCTTTATGATGTTGCCAGCCCTCCTGCGTAGGTGTCTTGCGTACACTGTGTTGAGGTCCGGGAGCTTGTCTCCAACAATCTTCTGTGCAGTTTTGACCGTCTGAACCAAGGCTCTATGATTCTCTGCAGTGCAGCTGAAGAACCACACTGTGGCTCCAAAGCAGAGGATGCTCTCAATTGTGCTCCTGTAGAAGTTTACTCAGAGCTGAGAGGGGATACTTGCTTTCTTGAGTTTTGTCAAGAAGAACAGTCTCTTCTGAGCTGCTGAGAGGTGTTAACTGTCCACTTCAAGTCCTTTGTGATGTGGAGCCACAGGAATTTGATGTTATCCACCCTCTCTACGTACTTCCTCTCCATTGATATATACGGGGGAAGGTGTTGTTTTCCTGGCTCCCCATAAAGTCCACAGCAATCTCTTTTGTTTTGGATGTGTTCAGGACAAGGTGGCTGTCTGAGCACCACTGTACCAGATGTTGAACCTACTCTCTGTAGTGGGTCTCATCTCCTCCTGTTGCCAAACCTACTATAGTGGCGTCATCAGCAAATTTCACTATAGTGTTGTTGGAGTTGATGTGTGTACAGTCATGGGTGAACAGGTGATACCCTGTGATACTCCAGAGTGGATGATGTGCAGTTTCTCACCCTGACAATCAGACTGTGCTGGACACTGGCCCCCAGGACTGACATTGGACACGCCCGATGTAAGTTTAAACATGAGCACATGGTTAATATAAACAAAGGATTGCACATGGCTAGCATAACAAAACATAGTAACATGACAAGGACCATGAAAAGAAAAGATGGCATGGGTCATGTGGTATGTTACACTATTTTGATTGTTGTTAGCTGACAGAAAATGCTTGTATGTTCCAAATAATCTGGTGTTGTCTGATGGTGGGTTTAGAGAATGGGTTACTCAAACATTTTTCCTGCAGATCACCATCTGTTGTCCTTGGTGATTTTTGCCTCCCTTACTATCCTCTTCACTGTAATGTGTGTGGGGGCAAAATAACCTCGGGTCCTCTTAACCAGGCAAATTTGTTACAGTCCTAATTAACAGGTATGTTTATTGCCATTCCCCTTGGAAAAACACACCTTTTCCTCATTTAATTGCATTCCCTTATCTTACTCATGCTGATAAATGGCAAAGGGAACCTGTTATCTGGAAGTTGATGCACCAGACATTATACAGGAGGCAAATGACCAAAAACCTGCTCATGCACTTGAAGTCTGGAAAAATACTCAGCCTTATACCTGCTGCTATAGAAGACAGTAAGACTACATAGTTTTTTCGTGAAGTGTCAATTTCTTCAAGAAGAAGTCAGGTCACCAAACTAATTATCAAAGGCTTTATTAGACAGAGAGAAAAATTACAGTTACAATTTAAATGTTTTTTGGAAACCCAAAATATTCCTGTTAGTGGGACCCCAAACAGAGAGAGAGAGAGAGAGAGAGAGAGAGAGAGAGAGAGAGAGAGAGAGAGCAAGAGAGAGAGATGGAACTTGGTCCAAAAAGGAGTTTTAAGTATGAGCACACAGACTGAAGTTTGTCAGGAGTCTTATGAACTTAGGACATGAATGGGTGTGTCAATGGGCGCGTCAATGGGCATGTCAATGGGTGTGCCAATGGGTGTGTCAATGAGCGTTTAATGGGCGTGTCACCCATCAAAACTAGTTTTAACCAGATTTCAGAGAGTGCCACAGAGTCTGAATGACTCAGCGGTTTGGAGAGTCAGTCAGGTTATATGACATGAGTAAATGAGGTGGTGTTCTGTTTCGTCCTTGAAGTGGTATATTTGTTTATGATAAGACATATCTTGAGGCACTATGCATAATTGTTTGAAGAATGAGAACAGCTTACAGTGAGTCAGAGTTACAATGTGTCAGAGGGCCTTACATGCTTTGTGACCCCAGATTTACCAGTTCTTTGACCCTAGAAACACCAGCATGGAACAGCATGGCAGCAAGTGGCAAGAAGAGTACATGGAAAAAAGGCTGAAAAAATATTGTGAGCTTTGGTGAGAGGATCTGTGCAACATGCAACACATCTGCAGCTTAATGCAGGCAACTTATTGATCACCCTCACCCATAAAATCACAAATTTCATTTTTGCACATTTCAAAACTATGAAAATGCTCCCACCAGATCAAGTTGGGTTAGAGTGGTTGAATAATATTTAATACATTTCTTACATAGTATTATGTATTGTGATTTAAAATGCATGCTGTGTTGAGGTGCTCGTTACCTCCCACTGTCCAAAGGCTTGTGATTTTGGGTGATTTGCTACTGGAAAATTGCCCATATGTGTGTGTGTAGGTGTATGTGTGTGTGTGTGTGTGTGTGTGTGAGAGAGAGAGAGAATTGGACAATGAATGGACATACTCTTTTTTTCTTTTAAGCAAGAAATGTTTTAATTACAACCATATTCTTCAAGTTGTTTTCCTGCCTCAGCACACAAAAATCTGCTATGTGATATAAATTAGGAGGTTTATAAAGCATGTATGGTACATTTTACTGTATCATTTTAACAGATGTACTTGTGGGTTCACCAGATGGTTGTATTAGTTTCTCCTCTAGCTGTTTGTTTTTCATGTATTTGTATGTAATGTATCCAAGTTTAGATCAAAGAAGGAATTACAATGTGGCAGCTGCCAAACAGCTTCTGTTAATGAATGAAAAACGATTTAACTTGTGATGCATTTACACTTGGTTAATGATTAGCGTGTAGTAAGTGTGATCTCCACATGAGGGTGCTGCAGTTTGTAGGACGCTTTGAGCATTGTTGTTCGCTGACATTTACAGAGTGATAGAACTGCTTAGAATGGAAAAATCCATAAAATGTTTTTATATATAGTTGTTGATGTTAAAGTATGAATTCCTTAGGATGTCTATGTGCATAAAAACCTGTTTGGAATATATTAGGGGAAGAAATGGAGTGACGGAGATGTTTCAATGTTACATCTCAGCATAGACCTGTAGACACATACACATATGTATGTCTCTTTACACATACATGAAGCAAACAGATCTCTTCCCAAGTGAGCTGTGGTCTTTCATAGGGCCATGGTAAAGGAATATGTGAGTAACGGATAAATTAGATCTGGATGAACATACAGGAGCTCCACAGACCTGAGCACTTACAAGTCTTGTTAAACCATGACCTTGACATTAGTCACATTAGTCATTTTCCTACAAACCTGTTTTCAAGCAATAATATTGCCTACACATACTACCTTAAACAAGTCATCTATTTTCCCAAGGCAAATCACACAGCAGCATCACAAAGAGGTCTATCATATTTTAATCAGATTGAAAAAACAACAAAATGCATATTTTATATGTTAGTCCACAGGTATAAGGGGTATAAGACTTAATTATATTACTTTAGACCAATTTGATTTGATTTTGTCATCAGTAGCATTTTTCTTCAAGGAAGATCAATAATATTTTCAAAGCATGAATATCCAAATAATGACAAAATATTGACCAATATATATTTGTCAATATTGACATAAATATTTTGCAGCTATGCTTGCTTGAATTGTGGATCAACACAAGAGTTTAAATAAAAATAAATAACTGTGGAACAAAGTCATGTAAAAAAATTGTTTTTCTTCAACCAAACTGTAAACATAAGAGAGAAAATAGGTTTGTAATTAACTGATTTTATGGTGAGGGTGTAGTACAGTGTCTCTACATAAACTGTGAAAGCTACTACTTACAAATCAGGTCTCACATCTGCAACCTGGCCCAAATGTGTTTTACATGTTTATACTTTTTACTTTTAGGACAAATTATGACAAAATGCAACAGCATGTTGCAATATTTTACTTCTTTGATTGTATTGTTATTTGCATTTCTTAGTAACAGGAGAGTAGAAGTCTATCTGGGTTTCAAGATTCAAAATGTTCATCTTTTTATAAAAGCATACACACATTTAATAGGGCACTTGTTTTGCACAGATCTTCAGGGTCAAAATATTGTAGCAGCTCGCTTAAGGAGAGAGAGCCACTAAATGATCACTTGCACATACCCACCGCCATCCTGCTCACATAAGCACAGTAAACCATAACTCAAACAACTGTTCCCCTTGTTTCCTGCAAACATGGAAATGATGAAAATCATAAAAGTAGCCCTAACTGGCAATACTGAACAGTTCCCAAGATGCACCCCCCCACCCAGCCAATGGCAACAGCCATGTACCACTACAATATTTTCCTCAAGAGGTAAGACTAACATTGCTTTTGTGTGCATCACTGAAAGGGAGGAAACCCACACAAGAAGGATCTTACAAATGTGCATATATTTGTAAATGAAAAATAAAATTAGATGCCAGATTAATGACCAGGTTTTGTGATTACTACTATAGTACTATAGTTTTTTAAATAGACGTTTAGAGAGAGAGAGAGAGAGAGAGAGAGAGAGAGAGAAAGAAAGAGAGAGAGAGAGCGAGAAAAGCCAAACCAAACCACAGTCTTGGTTTCCAAACTTTCACCATCTAACATAAAGATCCAGGATGACACTGCAAGAGAACTTCTTTCATCTCACATTTCAGTCCCAGCCATCACAATCATGTTGACAGTAGTCAAGAGCAATGAGGGCTTTAAAAACCCATGCAGAAGAACCAAAATCATTTGGATTAACTTTGCTGTACAAAACCTCACTGATATTCTGCTTTCCTGCAAGATCAGATATATGGACTGCACACTTGATCCTGACTTGTTTTGACATGTAACACTGTTTGCAGTCTAAGAAAAAAAATTCTTCCCACATTACTATCATACTTATTGGCAGTTGGGTATTGAGATGACTTTGTACACTGGTATCAGTTTACACATTCAATCTCATGTCTCCACAACAAACATAATTGTGGCTGAAACTAAGCCAGAACACTATGTCAAGTGCACATCTAGGCAAATGCAGACAAAGACCAGAAGAAAGCTTCACTGGTATTATGAGGAAAACTCCTGGAATGCACTGCCTGCTTTTACGCTCCTCCACCACCGCATGTCTGGTGCCACGTTTCACAGAGCAACGGTCTGTGAAAAGGTTCGTTTTTTCTCTTCCATTTCTATTCACTCTGTCTTTTTTTATTTTCTACCTCAGGTCATCTCTACAGTACCACTGGAAAAGCACCACTGACACTTATTATTATTATGGGATTATTATCTCTCAAATGTAAAATATGCTACATTTTTCACAATATTTGTATTCTTATCTCTGCAGTTTTGCTTGCTGTAATTGTATTTGGTTGATAGTATGACAGTCTATCATGGTATCAAATCAAGATATTTCAGAAAGTAAGCATACAGGTTTAATATGCTGGGGCACTAGATTTCAGGAAGTTGGATAGTGTTACCTTCCCAAACAGGAAATCTATCCAAGTTTAGGGAACTTCCACATTAATGGCTCATGCAGAACAGCACACTTGTCAGATATGAGTATACAGTTGTGTTAAAAATAGCAGTTTGACATCACTAACCTGAACCATCATTGTTTTTTTTTAAAATTACATTTCTAAATGGCAAATAATTTACTAGTAGGTGTAGCAGAGTAATAGAAAACCCAACAGTCATGACATGCTTTCTGCCAATTCTGTGTGATTGAATCATTAATTGAAATCCAAAATAATAGCAGTGGGGAGTTATTAGTGAGGGCATTCATTCTGGGAAAACAAGGTATAATTAGGGTTAAATGGGTCGTTCTAGACATTGTTCAGAAGAACAGCATACTTTGATTAAAAAGTTGATTGGAGAGCAGAAAATGATAGGCTGTTCAGCAAAATGATCTCTAATACTTTAAAATGGCAACCAAAACCTGAAAGACTTAGCCAATGATCAGCTCCAGGAAGATCAAAGTTATTTGTGAGTACTGTGACTATTAAAAGATGCTGGCGAAGCTGAGATACTGGCAAGAAGCCTTCGCACAGTCCAATTGCTGATATAAAGACACGTTGAAGAGGTTACAATTTAACAAAGTATACATTTACAGGCCTGAGGAGAAATGACACAACATTTTGGGGACTGATGAAAGCAAGATTGTTCTTTTTGTGTTAAGGGTCAGGCGTCCCCCAAACACTGAATTCAAGCCACAGTAGACGCAGAAGATGGTAAAGCATGGTGGTTCCAGCCTCATGATATGTGGATGTTTTTCATACTCTGGTGTCAGACCTATTTATCACATACTAGGGTTCATGGATCAATTTGAGTACAATTCTTGAAGAGGTCATGTTGCCAAATGCTGAAGAGGACGTGCCCTTGAAATGGACAACTCAACACAACCCAATAGAAAACTTGTGGGGTGACATCAAACAAGCTGAGTCTAAGGCAAACAAAAAAAAACGCTGAAGAAATGTAGAATGTAGTCCAATCATCCTGGGCTGTAATACCTGTTCACATGTGCCAGAAGGTGGTTGACTCCATGCAACTCAGGTGTGCCTAAGTTCTCAGAAACCATGTTATGCATACAACTAAATTCTAGTAATACTATATATTTTTTTATTTACACAGTTAGAGTTTGTAAAGAATGCAGACACTGCAATTTTTTATGAGCCTGATGTTCTTTTTTCTTAATTTTTTTTAATATAAAGAATTAACACAAATGTTATCATTTTTCGTCAAGTTTTGATTAGGAATAGAATGTACAGTGTTTCCACTGCATTTGCATGTAAAAAGTAAAAGCTATTATAAGGACATTGGTCTTGACTTACTTTTTTATACACACTGCTGTTATTCTGAACACAGCTGTAAGTACATCAGTTTATATATCAGACTAGAGGTTAACATCCTAACAACTGTTTCTGATCAGATTTAAGTAACAGAAGGTAGCAGGAAGTGCAAAGACTCTCTACAGTTAATTAACATATTACTCTTAAAGATTTTACACCAACACTCATAAATTTACATACCCTGATAGAATTTATGATTTCTTAACCATTTTTCAGAGAATATGAATGATAACTCAAAACCCTTTTTTCATTCATGGTTAGTGTTTGGCTGATGCCATTTATTTTCAATAAACTGTGTTTACTCTTTTAAAATAATAATCACAACACAGACTACCCAAAAGACCCTGATTATATTAATACCTTGTATTTCCCCCTTTAACATCAATGACAGCTTGAAGGGCCAGTGGTGGCCTAGTGGTTAGGACTTTGCCCCTGGGATCAAGTGCCAGCCCGAGCACCACTGTGGTAACCCTTGAGTAAGGTTCCGTCCCCATTTCACTGCTCCCTGGGCGCTGTTGACAGCTGCCCGCTGCTCCATGTGTGCATGTGTGATGGGTTAAATGCAGAGGACACATTTTGTTAGGGTGCACTGTGTGCTGTGGTGTGTTCACAATGGCAAATAATTACCTTCACTTAAGTCTTTTGTGGTAGTTGTTGATGAGGCTCTTTATCTTCTCAGATGGTAAAGTTGCCCATTCTTGCTGCAAAAAGTAAAAAAAAAATGTAAATTCTTGGACTGTCTTGCATGAACTGCACATTTGAGTTCTCCCCAGAGTGGCTCAATGATATTGAGGTCAGGAGACTGAGATGGCCACTCCAGAACCTTCACTTAATTTTGCTATAGTCAATTACAGGTCGACTTGGCCTTGTGTTTTGGATCATTGTCATGTTGAAATGTCCAAGTACGTCCCATGCGCAGCTTCTGGGCTGATAAGTATCCTCATTCTCAGGTTCCAGTGTTTTTTGATCACCTAATGCATTCATCTTGCCATCAAATCTGACCAAATTTTCTGTGCCTTTGTAGCTCACACCCCCCAGACATCAGTGATCCATCACCGTGTTTCACAGTAGGAATGGTGAACCTTTCATCATAGGCTTTGTTGACTCCTCTCCAAACGTAGCGTTTATGGTTGTTTTCAAAAAATTCAATTTTAGTCTCATCACTCCAAATGACAGAAGGATCGAGGCTTGTCTCTGTGCTGCTTGACATATTGTAAGTGGAGTACTTTGTGGCATTTGCATAGTAATGGATTTCTTCTGGCAACTTGACCATACAGCCCATCTTTCTTCAATTGCCTCAGATGTCAAAGTTTGTCAAAGTTGTGACAAAAATTTTAGATGGTGTATCTGATCATGGTTTGGTTTCAACAGAACCCCTAATTTTCCACTTCTTAATTACAGTTTGAACATTGCTGATTGACATTCTCAATTCCTTTGATGTTTTCTTATATTCCTTTCCTGTTTTATAGACTTCAGCCTTTACCCGCAGATCCTTTGACAATTCTTTTGCTTTCCCCATGACTTAGAATCCAAAAAACATCAGTGCAGCACTGGATAAAAGATGCAAAGGAGGTCAGTGAGCATCTTTTAACACACTGACCTTTTATACACACCCACTAATTAGAACAATAGATCACATATAAAGATGGTTCCTTTAATAGCAGAGGACAAATTTTGTTGTGGTGCAGTGGTGTACCCAATGATCGGAAATTGCTAATATTATAATTATCTTCTGCTGTACTGTACCAGTTGCTTTTGCTGTTTTAAATTTATCAGAAAATTAAATGATTTGATTATTCAACTTTTCTGCTCAGTTCAGTCCTTGAAAGTACGTATAACATATTCTATCTCTTTAACGTGCAAAATCCTCTAATTCTCAAAAATCCTCTAAAAACAAATACAAATGTCGTTGAAGCAGCATGAAGCAACATATTGTTTTACCATCATATATAGTATTTGTCCATGGTGTCAGGTTCCTTTTACCATTGCTGTGAACACTTCCCTAAAACTTAAAATACATTAGAGAACCTTGAACAGTTCGCTTAACAGTTCGATTTAAAAAAAAAAAAGGAATATAAAAGCCATTTCTATCAAAACACTGAATTGTAGTAGATAAGCTTGTTTACATTTTAGTTACAAGGTATGGCAGCTGTGTTCACAGTTTTTGTTTCACCACATCTCTTAATCACTTATTATTCAATAGTACATCTTAAGACTTAGTATTCACTCACCACTATGGATTATATGTTATTTCTGAAGGTAATACATACATGATGTAGGAATTGTATTGCGGGTTAATAGTGGGCAGCAGCAATTGCATAAGAAATGATTTCATAATGGTATGGAATGCATGTCTGGAGACAGTGTTCATGTCAACATTTTCATCATTTCACATTAATTATTCCTTGGCTTAGAATAACAGAAACACCACTGAACTGTGTTATGATCATATTTAATGTCAGGCTTAAGAATACTGAAATGCTACAATGCTTTCCACACTGACTAATCATCAGAGGGTTTGTCTAGACATCCACCCTTGAGAGTTTGTCACCCAATAACAGCTGTTTAGGGAGTGATATGATATCTGCTATGACATCATCACATCCTTTCTATTGAGACAAGCACAGAGCATTGGGTCCAGGAACTACTTCAAAAGATCAGCTCTTATCAAAACGCCTGTTGAAATTATGTTCCAATTGCAAATCTCTGCCACCTCATTTGCCCTTATTTGCATCATGTTCCCTTAGTATTTTTTACCCTTTGAAACCAAAGAAACACATTTAAACATTAACAGACCCATAATCTCTCCACTTACTACTCTGTAAATAAGGTTAATTGTGTTTCTAAGAATTTACTTTGAGAAGGTACCACCATTAAATAGATCTGAAGTGCTGGGTTTGTTAAGATCATGTGCTGATCATTGCGTTTAGTGAGGCTTGTGATATCTTTATTAACAATTGTAATGTTTGCTTCTGTACTATGCTTTAAAGCTGTGATTGAGGGTGTCACCAAGCTCTGCTGCTACAGACATTTTATTGAGCAAACAGATTTCCAGTTACTTTTAATCCATCTGTGATGAACTGAGGTCCACGTGATTCTGTAATTGGTTTCAAGCAGCATTTCCTGGCAGACTGGCGGCAGTTTTCCTGAGCCCAAGTAGCTACATTTATCACTTTAGCATGGTGGTTTCTCATCCAGGGCCTTTCCAGCCTTGTCCCATAGGGACTGAATCATTTACAATATTATGTATTGTAGATGATGAAAGATCGCAATTCTTTCTTTCACAATTTAGTTTGGTACAAAGTGGTGAGCAGCAACCCACTTTTGTCACAGTTTCATTTCACATGTTGGGATTTGGTTTTGTTTGTTTTTGATATGTTCTCATATGTTGTATTCACATTAACATTGGGTCCACCCTTGTCTCGCCCTCTTGTTAGCATAGTCACTTGTCCCTCATTATTTGTGTCCTCCCATCCCAGGTGTCCTGTGTGTGGTCTAGTATATAGACCCTTGTGTAGCCCCAAATGTTCTCCGGTCACTATGATAACGCATAAACAATCCTTTCAAAATAAGTTTTCAGTGCTGTCGTGGCAATCTCGGTTTTCTGCCATGACTTTTATCCATGTGTATATACATATTACATATGTAAACTGTACATATGTAAAAGCAAGCATATCTTAAACAGCACTGTTTGAAAGTATGGTTCCCCATTCCTCTAGAGACATATAGCATCTGTCGCTACAATCAAGCTGTTACTGTATGTCAGTTCATTGTGGTCCAGCACCTTAATAAAATGCTCTATGTTGGTTTCCCCTGGCAATTGTTCTGTACATTGTTGCTAATAAGGAAAGAGTCTTGTATTGATATTGGGTGCCAGACAATAAAAACATAAAGTAATGTGCTCAGAATCTTATTGTTTCTCACCATCACGTCACTGGTCATTTCACTGTTTAAGAATGTGGAGCATTATTTCCCATTCATTCAGCTCTGTCATGGGAACTCACAGACTAGATGCACTACACCAAATAACTGATAACTTGTGTTTTGTTTTAGTCATTTTAGTGGCAGGGAGATTCCTGTTCACACCGAACATGTGTGAGAAAACCATGGTGCTAATTGCAGTATTCAATGTTTATCTCAGAAAGCTCAGCTGTTGCTGCAAAAGAAAGGTCTCTCACACCCTGCTTCTCTCCCCCATCAGTTGGATTTGAATTAGCAAAGTGAATGTCACATAATTGTAGTTGTTCATGTGGATTTGATCATCTAGTTTCAGATATACGTACAGAATCTCTGGTGGAGATAATGCTAGTGTTTCAGATTTCATTTCAAATTGCTGCACAGCTGTGATGTGGGCTCAAGGCAGTGACACAGACTGTAGTCATGTGTCTTTTGATGATGGCCCAAAACTTGTCTCAGACTTGTCCTTGATTCATTTGACACGACACACACTGTAGATCAAAGACTTTCAGTCTGAGAAAAAAATGAGCAAGAATGTTATTTTAGCCTAAATGTGGGAATGAAATAAATCTGTGCATTTCTGACCCTATATTTGTTACTCTTTTATACCCATGTTTGTGTTTCTGCCTCTCTTGCAGGTTCAGTACAGCTTCAAATAACAAATATATAATGGACCCATATAGACTTTCAATAGCCTAAATGGGAGAAATGCGAAATACATTTATAAAACACTTGTAAGACCTACAGAGGTTATTTAATATGCGGTTTGAATAGCAAGTCTCTCTTGTAATGCTTTATCTATGTACAACACTTCAAGATGAAAGATGAAAGGGAAAAATATGAAATATAAAAATATTAATAAAATGAAAAATATTAACCATTGTTACTTCTGGGTAAATATGCTTAATCACACCTTACAGGAATGTCACAATTTTTCAGTTTAAGAACTAGGAAAATTAACTGTCCTGGGGTGGGTTTTCCTTTTTTTTCTGTTTTTCTAATGAACATGTTTTACTTATAACATAGCAAGCAAATATGATGACATCATTACAGTGAAAAAAATGGATTACTTGAATTATCATTAATTAACTTCTCTTCCAATAGCCACTAGCTACTTTCAGCATTTTTTCTTTGGCTTTTTAATTCCTATCCAGAGAGACAGGAACGAATCTTGCTTCTGTACTCTGGACATAGCAGTAACCCTGGTCCCCTGACCTTGTATTATCCACATCAAAATATACTGCGCTTCACAACCACAACTGACTAGTTTGTATGAAAAAAGGTATCTGGTTTGAAGCCTGAGGTAAGAATGACATCAAACCTTTGAGTGTGGCTAGGCTGTCAGACAGGATTGGTTAAAGTAATAGGGGTTCCCAATGATTGCCTGATTATTTGCTGGACATTGCAGTTAGGCAACATTGATGAATGAAACAATATAAAATAAGAATTCTGACAAACTGAGAGGCTGAGGTGCTATGGTATAGAATACAGTAAAACACATTTGATGCTACATTTAGGCCAACAAGACCCTTAACTAAACTTGGACGTACACCTCAGAGACTTTGAAATATGACTGCATAAAGGGACTTGTGAACATCTCTGTGTTGCTGTGTTGAATCTATGGACCTTTTTTATAAAACAGCTGCTTGCCTTTTCTGAAATAATATAAATAAAATAGTCACTCTCTTGTTTATGTTTTTGGTATTAATATAAGCAGGCTTACTCTAAATGAACTATGCAGTGCTCTGGATAGGGCGTGCTGTTGGAAAGCACACTGAATGAGTGTGGTGTCTGATTGAACATTGTGCTGTGTACTTCACGCTCAAATAATGAATCTCTCTAATCTAATGCGCATGTAAAATTCATCAGTGTCACAAGAATGTAATCAAATCAAGCAAGGAATGCAATACACTACACAATACGCCACACACCAAACCTCACAAGCTTACTTTATGGTGAAATACATACACACATGAATGGGCTTCTAGTAGAAGGTCCCTCACACTTGCACACACTTGAAAGTTATGTCTGTGCTGTCAGAAAAAGACTTAATGCGAGTTAGGAGAGAGAGTGTGTGTGTGTACTCACTTCCTCTCCAGGTGATGGACTACAGCCTCTGAAGGGCTACAGCCTGGCATTCAGTGATGGCTAGGTTTCCTCAGGCATG
>JBBIGC010186558.1:0-14193 GCA_037576955.1 Lepidarchus adonis | reverse complement strand
ACACACACACACACACACACACACACACACACACACACACACACACACACACACACACACTCTCTCTCTCTCTCTACACACTTTAATATAAATGTAGCTGCTCTTCTCGAGTCCTCTCTTAAAGCCTGGTTAGAAAGCTCCAGGCAGTAATATGCTGTAGAGTGCTGGTGACAGATTCCAGTGACTGCTGATTGCAACATCCAGTGTTTCTATTTCTCTCCTTATCCTCCACATTTCTCAGAAAGGACAGGTCTGTTCTTATGAATACTCAAGTTGGTTGTCATCTCTTACGCTGTTCCATTTTTTTCCTTAAACCCCATTGGCCCATCTGTTTCACTGTTCATCCCCCGCTTTGCCCATGCACACATCAGCTAGCGTTCTGAATTTGGGTCCAAGTGAATCGAGGAAATCTGTAGTGTCCTGGTCACCGAGAACACTGCAGCACCCGATAGACCCTGCAGGAGACCCCACCCCCTCGTACCCATAAGACTTCAGCAGATCTGCCGCAAACCGCCCGTCTTCCTCCTCACCGAAGTAGACCAGTTTCTGCCACAAAGAAGAAGGTGGAAGGTCAGAAAAGAGCTGATAGCATCACTCACTTAGAAAAGAGGAAGCTTTGTAGTGAGGAATTTTAGAAAAGTGCTAAACTCTACAAAAGAATGGGGAAATGAGGAGGGGATAAAAAATAAATGACTGTTTTGGACCAAAGACATTTACATTTACATTTACATTTGAACATTTCGATCTGTATGAGGGTCTCCCGTTTCACTTACATTGTCCAGGTACAGCTCATTGGTCCTCCATGTGTCCAAAACAGACATGTCAGAGAGTTTGTTGTAAGAGGAGGTGCCATATAAGCCACCATCATACTGTCCAGAAGAAAATATGCTCTGGTTGGTCAAATACCCCTGCATGCCACTCTGGTGCATACTCTCCCTCTGGATGGCATGCTGCCCATAGACCCCTCCACCTGATCCAACCATGGTTTGATGCTCAAGAATGGCTCCACCTTTAGAGACATCCACAAGATCTCCCCCAGTGACAGGTGCCATCAGCAGTGTATCTTTCTGTTGAAAAATATCTGACCATTATGTTCATGTCATTACAGTGGCATTTACAGCAGAGGTTTGTAAAAAGGACAATCGGTCAAACTGGACACTGTGATGAGCAAGAAGTATTGTGAACTGCTTTTCTTACTTACAGCCATGAAGAGTTGCAACATACACATATGTAGGTGAACAACAATTTTTTATTACTTTTCAATTTTCAAATACGTTATCCTTTGGCCTGTTACCTTGACAACTGTTGGTTTTTAAAAGTGTTCACAAGCATGTGATAATTTTTGCTTATAGTCAACGACATTCATCATTGTTCATAGTCTTGCGTATGTAATTTCTACAGAATGACTTTGTTATTACAATTGTTTTTATTGGTACAGGGGTGGTTATGTCGCTGACACCCCCCCCACACACACACACACACACAAACCCCTGCGCACTCTTTTTAAAAATACATTTTTATAGTGTAAAAGTGAAAGTGATATAATAAAATGCTTAGAAGATGGTAACACAGAGCCTCAGGTAGGTGATTGTCTCCCTCTAATGGACTAACAGGGGAATGGCCCCAGGATGTTACACCAGGGTTTCGAGTTATGTCAGACTCTGAGGAAGGGAACCCCAACGTAAATCAAGCACCTCCTATATATAGATTCACATCTTTAACTTTTTGATGACTATTCTATGCCAAACAGCTTTGTACTTGCGCAATTGTCATTAAGGCAAGATTAACAGCTGCAAACACATCAGCTCAAGTTTGAAATACTACTGATATGAAATCTCTGTAGATATATTTTCATTTATATTGTACAAATTTAGGAGATTAAAGTCCCAGCTACTTACATTAATGTGTTAAAAGTGTTAGGCTAATTTAAATGAGAGTAAACCTCTGACACAACTTCTCGTTGTATAATTAAACAGGGATTGCAAGTCTCTGTCCAAAACCACTCACAGCCTATAAACACACGCTCTATAATTCACTCTGTAAGTCACACACTAGAGGATAACTTCCCCAGTAAGACTGAAATCCTTCTAAATGAGGTGAATACATTTTATGTTTGAGTCAGATTAAGTCATTATGTTCCCACACACATTAATCCTTCATTTACCCTGTTTAGGCAAGCAGAGCAGGATAAACAAGGAATAAACAAAAACCCCTGAAGGTTCCTGATCCAGTTCCTGATGGACTTGAGCGTGTCCACCGACATTGTTCTATTAACAGTCTAGCATAATTGAGCTAGTGTTGACTGCTTGTGTGTGTTTTTGATGTGTTGGAAACTGGAACAGAATAAAAATGTGAACTAGGGTCACTGAGGACTCGGCTGAGTTAACTTGAAATACCTGCTAAGAGTCTGTTCTCATGACTAGCATAGGCATGCTAACAGAAGTATTTATGGCACTGTTCTCATTCGGCGAAAGGGCAAGGTTTGAACAAAATTCTCACCACTTCCTCCCCAGGAGCTTCAGTGTTAGATTTGAGCAGCATTCCCCCAGTTCCATCATACTCATCAGTCATTCGCAGTTTCTCTCCTTTTGTGCTGCATACTAAGGCAAAAAGAAGACCTGGCACAGGAAAAAAGAACATCATCCCCCTAAAAATTAAAATCAGCATATTTATTTTTTATGAACATGCTCATGAATACTTTTCCTAGCACTGACAAACCTCTTTAGAATTTTATTATAATTTTTTCATATAAAATTATGGCAGTCATAATGAGTTATATTACTAATTAAATGATCAACCAATTATTTTCACCCAATCAGAGCATTAAAAAGTTTTAAAAAGTTAATTGAACTAAACAATAAAAAATAACCCATAGCTTTTCAAGGACTGAACACTATTATATTGGAAAATAGATTCTGATATTTCTTATTCAAGTGGAATAACCTTTTTAATGCATGTAAATGGACACTGTTTCTTCTTAAAATTTAATTTAAAGTGTGTATTTACTGAAAATATAATTTTTTTACACTGAATATATTATAAGAATGTTTGGATGTAGAATTCTATGACTTCAATAAAAAGTGCGCCTTTGATTATTGAGAAATTAATAACTAATAGTTTAACTTATGGTAGTTTTAAATGGGAACATGATTCTGATTTGAGGTGGGACATTGAGCTAAAAAAATAATCAGAGATATACATTTACATAAAGCTGTGTGTATCAACTTGATGTGTTGATAATTCAAGACATGACCAGTAGAGGGCACTCACAGAGCAACAGGAGCAACAGCAGAGCCAGCAGCATGGCGAGGACAGCCCACACTCCCAGTTTGGCAGAAAAACTCTGAGCTGCGCACTCTCCTTCCTTCACGCAATCGCAAACTCGAACAGACACAATCTGTTCTTCCCCTACACCTTGGAGATCCTTTACTAGTATGGGGACTTGGTACACACCATTAGGCAAGTCCTGGGCCTGCTCCACGAACACAGAGTTATCTAAAAATAAAGAGGGGCTTCCTTAAGATTATGATCTTACACCCAGCATTCCTCCATTGCGAACATGTGTTGCTTGCAGAGGAAAACATTTTTATTATTTGCTTCACACACCTTCGCAAAAAAAGCCAACATACCTGGCACTGAATTCTTTAGTTTCCATTTCCCATCAGTGTCTGCGCCCAATTGAAAGCTGAAAGGACCAGAGTATGGGGGCTCATCATAGTCCTCTGCCACAACCAGCGTTGAGCCCCATTTATCGTCCTTTGAGCACAAAATTCGATCCTTGACTGGGATCACAGGGAGATTATCATTCACATCCTCAATCAGGATCAACACTGTTCCTGTACCAGTCTTCTGACCTAAGAAGAAGAAAACAGGGTCATATATTCTATTATACCTTTTGACTATTAATGTAAGTGTAACATATATCTTCTAATAATAGCTTGTCTCTTATTAGCGTCCGTTTCCAATAAACACCGGGTTTGAAGAGATGTAGCGACAAATAGAGAACAGTTTCCAATAGTAGCCAACAACCTTCCCCCACCAACTTTCCCGGGCACGAGCTTTCACTTTCTACCTCAATGTTTTAACAGAATTTATTCCCTAAAATTAAAACAATTTTAATTTCTGTTTAAACTTATCACTGCATTCAGTGGTAAACCACTCCCACAATAACAGACAAGTATCACCACCGAACAGACAGAGGGATGATTTTGTCGTGATGTTTTAGCTTCTGTCAAAATAAATGTGAAGAATAAAAAAATAATAAAAATAATAATAATAAATATAAAAATAAATAATAAAAAATAAATAAATAATAATAATAATAATAAAAATAAAATAAAATAAAATAAATAAAAAAAATAAATGTGAAGAAGCTGCAAGACATTTTGTGGCCGTAAAAACCATCACCATTCCGTCTGTGAGGCGAATAATAACCCGTCTCCAATAAACACCTGTCTCTATTAAAAGCCAGGCCGTCCAAATAATTTTTTGAATAAACGCATGGACTTCTATTGGAAGATATACGGTAAAAAGGTCATATTGCAAGGGCTACTTCTGTTAAATACAAAAGCCCACTGGCTATTTGAAGCAAAATACAAGTTTATACAGCATACCTGTATACTAGCAGCCCAAAATGTACATGTAAAATGTTAAATGTGCTTCAGTTACATTATCGTAATAGTAATATCCAGGGGTGCGAATCATTGTGATTTTTGTTTTTGCGATAAATAATAATATCTTGCTTATGGATTTAGTTTTCTCTGAATACATTTATTTAAAATAAAAGCTGATTTTGTTTTTAAATGAGGCTACTTCAAGGGGTGTCAATTGTGACTGGGAGTGTATTTCCAAAGTATTCAACAAAAATATCTTTATCAACATCAAGAATAAGTTTTAGGATTCTACTTCTACTGAGAATTAAAACAACAATGAACCTGAATGAGAAGTTAGTCTGCACTAATTTTATTTATTTTGATATCATGCTGTGAAAGCCTGCCTTCACACCTGACAGGAACGCGAGCAGAGTCTCACATCTAAAAGTAATTTCATTAAATGACATAATTTTCAAGCTACCCTCCCCATGTTGAAATATCTTAACAATGCATCTGTATTTACTGGCCTGCAAATCTAAATGCTAACCTTGAGAGTGGACAACCTTTAAACATTTTCAGCATGTCCTGTTGAAAAAATAGTTTCTATGAGTGAGTGAGTAAGTGAGTGAGTGAGTAAGTGAGTGAGTGAGTGAGTGATCAATCACAAGGGAGTAAACCACTTCCATAAGCCAAGGCATTTCTTTTCTCCAACAGGCTGAGCAGCAGCAACGGAATATCATAAACACAAAAGCTAGATCTCTTCAAGAATGCCATCCTTCAACTTTCCATGACAGTTTCAGTCAGAAAAAAACAGGCTCTAGTTTCACAAGTGCGCAAAGACCTCCGTGACTGGCAGCACTACAACATATTGGCAATTTCATGTCTTATACACATATTATACAAAGGTAGATCCATACGAATCAGTGTTGGTAGTTTTATTATAATACAGGTCAATGTAATATGAAATTCTTGCAGTAAATGTGCAGCAATGGAATCAGTAATGGACTAAAGCTATTACTATTGCATTTTATTGCATAGCACACACTCCATTTTAACTAATAATTTTTGGTGAACGCTCTGGTTCCACCTAAATTGTTGTGATTCAACAGAGTAATGGAATATATTATTGTGAGGAGATGAGGCATAAAATTTGCTTGTGTTAAGCTTGCACCTTGTACACGCCTTCTGGGTATTGTCTCTTGTGATCCATTTTCATGTTTAGCCACTGTGCATATTGCATGAAAACTGATATTGGATTGGCTGAAAATGTAATTTATCACCAAACCTGCTGTTTAAGAGGAACTTCACTCAACGCATTTGCACATAATGTGGATGGATGGGCTAATACAAAAATTGCACCTTCCCTGTTATGGATGTCTGTCGTTACATTTTCTCATTAAAATTAAGTGTAGATATCATTATTCAGAGCTTTTAGAATGAGACATATTTCAGTTTGCAATGCAACAATGATGTACTCACTCTCATCCACAGCCTTCACTGTGATGTTATAGGTGTTCTGGTAGACAAGAGGTGATTCTCTGTCGATAGTGTTTGCTGTCTTCAGATCTCCAGTAGTTTCCGCCACATTGATCCAAAAACCAGGGTCTGTTAGTTTGTAGTATCTGAAGTGGAAAATAGTCATGGATTACTGCACTGCTGAGGTCTGGCACACCAAGCATTTTTTTTCTTACAGAAAACAGCACATGCTATTGGATAACGGTCAAGAGAATTAAATCGTCCTCTGCTTTATTACATGTGGTATTACCATCTCCTAAAACAACAATTTGTGAAAAGTACTCATGAAATCTCATGAATGTAATGGTGTTCCTTGTGCTTTTCCAAAATGGAAAGCAGCCTACTAACAGCTCTTGTTTGACATTTTATGTGTTCATTGATTTTTTTTGTGTGTATGTGTGTTTTTTGGCATTGCGTTTGATGTCACAGGTCCTATGCCATTAGAAAAATGCTTCCATTTTTGAAAAACAGCCCTATTTTAAGTCTTTGGTTTGGTGATAGCATTAATTCTGGTGCATTTACAGATATATACAGATTATTAGTGTTTCTGAACAATACAGGGTAATGCAAAAACATAATTAATATCACAAATCATTATTATTGGTAAAATAACTATGACTGTACATAAAACCACGTATAAGGTCTATAGAGTCCTTACTTTATGCCTTTGCTGCTTTTAGTCTCTGGGTCGGTGGCTGTGTAAGTTCCGATGAGCGTTCCATTGGGTACATTCTCCTTAACTTTGAGCCGCAGAATAGGCACAGAAAACTCTGGTCCTTCATCCACATCTTTCACAGTGAGATCCACAGGGGCCTTATTCCAGAAAGACGCAGTACGCACCAGAGGGGCCTCATTACGAGCCATCACCTCCAGCTTCACCAAATCCTGTTTCTCCCGATCCAGAGGCTAGGGAAGAGAAGGTAGAAGAGGAGGAGAGATAAGATCTGGGTTATATGAGAAGAAAAAGAAAATAAACAACAGAAATATGTTCAGCTTAACATGCATGAATTGGAATGGTATTCTGCTTTGAGCGAGACAAAATGTTGCTGAAAGTCTACATTGTATATCTGTGGTCGTTATAAAGTGTTTTGCTCTTTATTTTATATTGTCTTTTCATCACATTTGAATATGCCACTACTAAAAGGACTAAACAGGTCGAATGGCAGAATGTTTTTCAGGTTTAATTGTCCAGAGCAACTACTTCAACATGGTTACACATACACAAACAATAAGAACTTTCTCTGCCTCTCAATTTCACTTTCAAGTTTTCTACCTTAGTGCTTCCAGATCCACATCCTTCAGATCCTAACAGAAAGACTGTGAGTCTACTTTATTCAAAGCAAACAAGTTCTTATTTTCTCAGCTATGAGACAGAGGATTTCATAATAAAAGCAGATAAAACTGGAGAGATAGACAGTGGGGAAATCTACCTGTGTTAGCTTATTGGTCTTAAGGTAGGGTGTGTCTACGGTCATAGCACCAAACACGTCATACAGAACAGCACTCAGCCTGCTTCTCACACTCTGCTCATAGATACCAGGCCAACACTGTAACACCTCTATAAATAATAAGAGATACCCCAGCAAACACACACCACTGTTTAAAAGATCAGAATCAATGTTTAGAATATTATAAAACCAATTTAGATAGAGAACATCAAAAATCCATGTTGCTACTACTGTGTTAAGGAGTTTTAAATCATTTCTCAGAATAATATAACAACCCATAAACTGCCAACAGAAACAAAAAAGAGGTAAGAAGTCTGTAATACTGTATATCTTGTAATAATAGCCTGACGCCCGTTTCCATTAAACGTCGGGTTTGAAAGATAGAAATAGAAATAGAAGCCGGTCTCCATTAGTAATAAAGGCCGATCTGTAATGACCCACTCCGCTTTCCGTACACTAATCCTCTTTTCGTACCACCTGGGCTCCGCCCTCCTGCAGTGAATCAAACTGTAAGTACCTTTTCATATCAAAACTGTTTTGTCATCGGATGCTATCGAGGATAAAAGAAAGTCTAAATGAAATTTCTTTGTGAACATTTAGCCCAAGTTGTTACCTTTTCCCGTTTTCCGCTGTGAAATAATTTTTTAAATAAACTACTATTGGAAAATATATGGTAACTGCTTTGACTCACCTTTGTGACATAGAGCAGCCCATCATTGGTAGCAGGGTCGGTCTTGATCCAGAAGTTTCCACCCTCGTTGCCCTTGGTGATCTCATACACAGCTTTCCAGTTTGGAGTTCCCTTTAGGTCCTTATCATCTACTGGGATCCTAAGTACCAACACATCTGCCTGGTTTTCCAGCACCTGAGCCTTGTACTTTTCCACAAACACAAAAAATGATCATGAATTACACAATTACACAATAAGCACATATGACATGATTAATGTGTTTAAGAAGCCCCTGGGAACACACACTTTCGGTGGTGTAGAATATCATGTTTTATTTGGAACAGATCCAAAATGATCACTTTTAACTGTGTTGCAACATGCAAGTAACCCATGTATTAACCTCTTTCAGGATCCTTATACTCTCTAAGTACGTGGTTTACAACACCCTCATAACTTCATGACTTACAGACTGCTTTAGAGTACTTACAAAATGATTCAAAGTAGCTGCACGGCCGCACATCTTAAAATTCACAATTATTATTCTGTTATAGTTCTTTGAACATTATTTTGTCTGAACAGTATAATCTAATATTGATTCTTAATTTTTCCTACTTATTTGACAATGCACACATATCACCTTTTGATACAACTGTAGTCATTTTCGTCATCAAAATATATAAAAATAGATCAGTCCAAAAAGTAATACATCCTTACAGTTGCTGCTCTTATTGAGGTTGTGGTGTTGCCTTTGCTACTGAAGTGCGTAGTGTCACCTTACCAAGATATAAAGACCCCTTCAAGGCCTTCAAAAACAATTAGTGGATGACTATGAGTCTGGCAATGGATTTAAACAATTGTTAAAATATGTAATTATTTTGTAATTAATTATTTCACTGTAGGCAAGTTCTGCAGACAGTTTGATGTAAAATAAAAATAAGAATCCCTGATTTTCAGCAGGGAAATACAGCAGAACTACAGCTTGCCAAAGAACACAGAGGTCAAGACCAATCCTTTAAGAAAAATGTAGATAAGAGTAGTTTGGCCACAGTAATAGTTCACACAGTAGATATGTGTGGTGTAGACCAACAACAGCTTTTCAAGTAAATAACCCCACACAAACTGAAGCATGAAAGTTTAATTTGGATCATATCATGTGTGTGTACTGTTATAAAAAGTGTGAGATGTTCGCTTGTTCAAACATGTTGAAAAATCAACAATGCCCACTGGGATTACTTCAATTTATTACTTTGATTACAATGAGGTGCATAACATAAAGCTATGCAAAACTATTCTAATAATCTGCTTTATAAAACAAGCTTGAAAGCAATCTCAGATAAAAAATTCTACAAATCTTCTACAAATTCTAAAAATGATGAGTATCGATGTCACTCCAGAAGTGATTATTGAGTTCAGTACTGTACTACCAGTACAAAAAGACAACATACCACTTTTTCTTTAAAGATGGGTGGATTGTCGTTGATGTCAGTCAGTAAGATAGTTGCCACACCCTGATTGGAAAGCCCACTGGGTGCTCCTTCCATGTCTTTGATCCCTACTCTAACAAAGTACCTGTCCTGAATCTGAGAAGAAATACCATTAATGTCATTAACATGATTATAAAAACTGATATTCATTTACGTATATAGAAAAATAAGACTTACAACCAAACACACACACACACACACACACACACACACAAACACAAAGGCAGTGCACTAAATTTACTGGCTTTTCCAGTTTAAAAGTGGACAAAAATATACTACGTTATATTTCATCTTTTCTTTTACATTGTATTGGTGAAAAAAATTTCAATCAGGTGAAAATGCACATGAACTATTCAGTGTATCAAAGCATGGCCTGTCTACACAGGAAATACCTCTCTGTCCAGCGCGCTGGTTCTGGTAGTTATTACTCCACTGACAGGGTCGATGAGGAAAAGGTCTGTGCTGTTCTGTAGACTGTACCTGATGCTGGTGTGAGGTGTGTTGGGCTCATCCCTATCTGTGGCGTTCACTTTCCCTATAATAGTGCCTTAACATGGCCCAAAAATACAATAACTTCATGAATATCATGTGAAATTGAATACATATAACTTAACATTAAAAAGTTAAAATGTTGTGCAGGTACCCCTCAGACAAATGAGACACATTAACATGTATTTAAACAAATATAAATGTTATAAATTATATTCTCAAATGTTACATTTGTAAGAGATAGTATACTCATATTCACTTCTGCTTTTAGGCTTCTGTGTGTATTTATTTTACATAGATAGCAATGGTGGCTAAGAAGCAAGTTACGATGTAAATCACTTGCTTAGCAACATATTTACATCTTCAGTTCAGCTGGCATATTGAACTGAACTTCATGATTGATAAGTTAGCACTCCAAATTCAATGCCTTGCTAAAATGTTCCACCTTAAACAGTGTGACATTCAGACATTTAAGACTGAACAGAGGAGGAAAGGCCAAATTCAGCTTCATATATTATAATTCAAGAGAAGTAACTTTTATTTCAATGTATTATATTAAATAATTTGTTTATATTTATTGACTAGATGTGTTGCTATTTATCTCCAGCTTGGCATCTGTACAAATGAGTTTAACTCCAGTCAATCAATAATCACTTTTAATTGTTCCACACTCTCAGCTGAGGTCTAAAGGTTATCAGGCGTCCAACAGTGGAGAAAATAATTATTTGACTGCCTCACTGTTGTTGCCTTGGCTGCATGCTTTGGGGTATTGAGGTGGTGGAAGACCCATTCACAACCCATTTTTAGTGTCCTGGCAGCGGGAAGGAGGATGTCAGTTGTCAAGTTGGTCATGTTGTCCTTTGTTTCCACCTCTATGTTTGACAGTGGGGATGATGTTCTTGGGGTTATAGTCAGCATTTGCCTTTCTCCAAACACGGCACATTGAGTTGGTCTCATTTAACCACAGAACATTCTACCAAGTGCACTTCAGGTTTTCACTGGCAAACTTCAGGCCTTCAAATGTACCTTCTTGACCAGGGGGACTTAATTCATTATGGCATCATGTGTTACCAATGGTTTTCTTGGTGACTGTGATCCCAGCTGCCTTGAGATCATTAGCAAGCTCCTCCGGTGTAGTTCTAGGCTGATCGCTCACCTTTCTCATGATCATCCTCACCCTACGAGGTGAGATCTTGTGTGGAGCCTCAGACCAAGGTCATTTTGCATTTCTTCATTTTTCAAACAATTCCACCATTAGTTGTCTACTTCTCACCCAGTTTCTTGCTTATTGTTTTGTAGCCCATTCCAATCTTGTCCTAGACATCCTTAGACAGTTCTTTGGTCCATGGTGGAGAAGTCGGAGTCTGATTGATTGATTGATTGATTGATTGATTGATTGATTGATTGATTGATTGGTTGATTGATTGATTGATTGATTGATTGATTGATTGAGTCTGTGGACAGGTGTCTTTTATACAGGTGACTAGTCGAGACAGGTGTCTTTTAATGTGGGTGACGAGCTGAAATTAGAAGCATCTAACCGGTGTGTAGGAGCCAGAACTCCTAATGTCTTAATCTCTTATTCCAACAAAATGTATATTCTTGTTTAAATTGTATGCTTTAATAATGCCTTTAATGTATCTTTTTATCAGTTATCTTTTTATGTCTATTTAATTTTGTTTAAATATTTAACTTTTTGACTTAATCATGCCTCACTTTGATTGCCATGTGTTGTCTTTTAAATGTGATAGATAAATAAATATGACTTAACTTGACTATGCATGAAAACTTACTCACCTCTGTCACTCTGCTCCTCCACAAGAAATACCAGAGAGCTGGAGAACTGAGGAGCATTGTCATTAACGTCCTTTACATTCACTGTGATTGGTAGAGGTAGGTCTGTTTCCCTGCTGGTTGATCTGTCAAATACGTGAGCTGTGAACTGAAGAAAAAGATCTGTTAATAAAGCTGAAAAGCTGGATATATAGTGTAAATATATAGAGCTTCTAAATATTAAAGATTCAGTTAAGATTAAGGTTAAATATCATTGAACCACTACTTTCTGTTGTATGTCAAAAACATGTTCCACAGTTCTATTTACTTCTAGACATTTTCTATAAAATATGTACATGACCTGTTAATCTCCTTAGTAAAAAAGGATGGAACAAAAGAATAAGAACTCACTATAAACTGAGGGTACTGCTCACGGTCAACAGGTTGGTGGACTCGCAGCAGTCCAGTGAAGCGGTCGACTGAAAACAGTCCCACAGGCTCAGTGGTAACACCAGGTCCATCGATGGTGTAATAAACAGAATAACTTGCTGAGGAGTCTGAAGCAATCTAGTGGGAAAAAAGAAAACCATTACTACTGGTATGAGTAAGGAGTTGTACAGGCCAAAAAGGAAATCAACCTTGTCTTGAAAAATGGAAAGAAAAGACCAGTGGGGGGACAGTGGGTGAAATTAAAAATAGAGCAGTCAGGAAGGACGAAAGGCATAAAAGTACATTTTTGCTTAGCAAAAAATTTACATAGTGAATTTAGCTTGCATATTGAATAACAGGCAACCTTTATGATTAGACTTCACATTTTATTATACTTTTAATTTGTAAATGTAAACAATTCTAAGAAATATTTTGATCCATGAGATGGTGTTGAGAAGTGATTTTTCAGTGGTTGTTAATGGGAGCAGTTTATTACTTATTATAAGATTTATTTAATATATATTAATATATGTATTAATATATGATACATTTAATATATGTTTATTATATATTACTTACTGTATAATAGCATAGTACCACCCTCTACTCTTATACAGAGAAATTTTTAAATATATATGCAACACATGAAAGCTTTCTTGAATGTGAAGTGTGAGAGCCTTACCATCTCAACATCCTTGGGAAAAGGACCACTATCATTTTCTTCAATATTGAAAGGCAGAGGACTCCATCTTCTCTTAGCACGTCTGAGAACCGTATTGCTGGACTTTGGAGACACCTACAAACATGGACAGAAGAGATTCTGTACAGAGATCATTTGATTCAAAAGAAAAAACACATTTTCTCCAACACTGTTGATCTCAAGCATTTAACTTCACTGGGGAAGTGGATCCTGTAACCAAAACGCAGAATTCACTGAGAGGAATTACCTGATCAAGGGGGGAAAGACTGACATCCACCTCCCATTTGTGACCCTTCTGGTCCTGAACCCATACTAAGAAAGATTTGCCATCATTGGGTACTGTGGTGACATGCACAGTAAGAATGGTGCCATCAGTTTGTACAGTGAAGTCAGGGTCACTAGATGCCAAATACAGCCATCTGAGCCCACAACTTCCGAAATTCACTAGGAAAAAACACATTAGTCAATATTCATGAAAATAAACATGTAAAAATGTAAACATTTCTTATTATGAAATATATCTGGCTTAAAAATCTAAGTAAAATTAAAAATGTGATGCTCCAGATAATCAATAGGGCAATTGTGTTACTCTGTACCTTTAGAGACAGCATAACCAGCCTCCAGCTTCTCAGGAACCTGTGCTCGGACATGCCTCTGAATGCATGACTCCACTGAATAACAGAGCATCTGAAAGAGAGGAGAAAATGTTTGCTTCTGAATCTGAACAATGTGCAATGTGAGTGTCTAATTTTAACATAACATAACATTTAACATTAACATAAATTCTGCTGCTGCTTTCCTCAAAAGGATATTACTTGGGAAACAAATGATCTGTTTGTAAAAAAAACAAATACCCATTTATATTCATTATTGCAAATCATGTGTGTTTTTTTCTGTAGTTTTGAAGTAAAATCAATTAAACTGCAATTACATCATTTTGATTATGTAAAAATAAATCTGTATAACACACATGTCAAAGTCAAGGCGAAGGATTTCTACGGCCCCTGGGATGATAGTGATTTATTATTAGAACCGGCCCGCAGACCGCAGCAAGCCGGCAGCCCGCAGGCGCACCAATACTACATTTCCCACA
>JBBIGC010186548.1:0-14195 GCA_037576955.1 Lepidarchus adonis | reverse complement strand
ACACACACACACACACACACACACACGGTTCCAATAAGCTGTACAGAACTAACACGTTACAAATGAAGTTCATTTGACTAAACACTAGGTGGCGGTATTAAGTGCAATTTCACTGATGCATCAATAAGCAAAATAGGCAGAGTTTGAAATCACTTACTCTGGAAACACTAGACATAGACAGTCCAGCCAATTCAAATCCTACTGATGATGAAAATTCTGATAATAATGTCTAAAAGTGAGTGAGAAAGGGAGAGTAAGAGAGTGAGTGAGCAAAAAAAGATGAGGAAAGAGAACCAAAAAAGAAATGAAAAGAAAATGCAGTTTGAGCAAGATATCATTTCATAGAACTCTCACCTCTCTGACCATGATAAGGAAGCACGTTAAAGAACTATTTTAGCACTTTCTGAGCAGCTTAAACAGTCTCTATAACCTAACATTTGTATATGGCCTCTGATGTATTCATCATCTAACTAGGAAATGGGACAAAAATATATATGAATAAAAGCACAGACACTACAAATAAAATAACAGCGGAATATTTCTAAACAACATGACTAAAATATACTGAACTATAAAAATGTATGGGTTGGTTCCAGCATCAATTTTCTGAGGAACTGTGACAAAAACCTCTGTGCAACGGACTTTGCGGCACAAAAGTCATTTACAGTCCATAGGCAATAATGCAAATTCACTGTTTGTGACATTGTTGTGTTGTTTAAAATCAAATTCAGTATATATAAAAACAATCTTATATTTGTGTGTACCTGTTTGTTGGCATGCATGTGTGTTCCCACAATAGAGTCAGTAGAGATACCAGAGCCCCTCTCTGAGGGGGGAATCATTTCAGGTGTTAGGCTCTGAGGGGGGTCAACCCCTTTGACCGCCTGCTGAATGAGGTACATAGCCAGACAGAACTGCTCTTTGGTAAGCTTACCCACACTTTTAGTGTCTGCCAGTGACCTAGAGAGAGCGAGAGCGAGAGCGAGAGAGAAAATATGAACAGTTCAGTTCAAAATGTTTAGCAGAACTTTTCTGATTGGTTGGATTGTAAAATCCATTTAGATACAGTATTTTACAAAAGTGAGTACATTCCTCACATTTTTGAAAAAAAATGCATCATATCTTTTCATTGGACAACACTGCAGATATGACACTTTGATACAATGAAAAGTGCACAATTTGGACATTTTCACTTAGGGGTGTACGCCCTTTTGTCACAAGCAGTTTAGACATTAATGGCTGTGTTGAGTTATTTTAAGGAGACAACAAATTAACAATGTTATACAAGCTGTACACTGACCACTTTTCATTGTATTAAAGCATCATATTTTCAGTGTTGTCCCATGAAAAAATACAATAAAATATTTACAAACATGTGAGGGATGAACTCACATACTTTGCCTGAACTTCCTGAAATGGTACTACCTGCACAACTTGAAAGGTGGTGACTCATCTTCAGCAATTAAAAAAAAAAAACCCTTACATTTGATTATAATCATATTTCAACATTAAATGATGCGCTTTCACGAACAAAATACAATTTTAAAACAAATTTGAATGTAAAAATCGAAAAGTTGTTTTATTAAATGAAGCAAATTGTCTTCTAAAAAGTAAAACAGAACAACATACACAACATCATGATGCGACACTTGCTTTTGTCACCTTTTCACTGTGTTCTAATGTTTCATGCAATGTATACTAGTGTCTCACCAAATATGGGCCAGCACACTTTGGGGCAAGCCAGAGTTTATAAAAATATCTTTAACTTCACTTCCTCCCACCATGGAATCAAAATCAGAATCAGCAAGTTCAAAGATTTCCTCGTACTGCTCCCTGTCTTCTGAAGGTACAACCCAGTTGGATGAGACAGGCTAGAAAAGATGGACACACAAAATACATTTTTCCTTCATATTCAGAGCAACATTAGAAATGTTCAGTTTTTTAGGTGTTGGTAGAGGCCTTGGGGTGTTGCAATACACAGAAGATGACAATCTCAGTATGAATACAAAAGGAACAAGTTGTAAGGCTATGAGCAGAATGTGGCTAAACTAGTTTGGCCAGAATCTAAGAGAGTAATGAAAGTTTAAAGCAAAACAAACTCCAGCAAAGCAGGAGACACCAGCAAGGGCGACCGAATCAAAATCTTGGCCAACTCCCCCCTCAAACTGTTCACTTCAGCTGAACCAAAAAGTGTACTGGGTTAAAGTCAGTACTTACGTCAAGACTTATTTTATCCAGCAGGTGTCTGACCATATCAGGGAAAACCTACATCATGACTCAACTTTAGCTGGCGCAGTGATATGACTGGGTGGGAAAGTTTATTTTGCAGGCTGTTCAATAGCACAACTGCCTTTCATTAAATACTTTAAAAATTACTCATGCTTCAGGCCAATGTTTTAGAGCTCCAACCAATAAATTAATGAAAAACTGTAGTAGGAACATAATTTGTGATAAAGAAATTTATGTAACAACTGCAATATATATTGCTCAGAAATTAGACTTGACAATGATTCAACAATTACAGTAAACTTCTATCTATATTATACATATTATAAAATATATCCTATTAACATATTTGTATTATTATGCAATAAGGCATTGCACTAAAAATGTAGCCATCAGTCCATATCATGCAGCACCTATTTTATTCTCTATGTCATTAATGCTTTTTTTTTTACTATTGTGGTTACGTACTAATCCTTACTAATTATTATCAGCGCCTATGATAAGTGAGGGTGTATGTGTGTGTGCACCTGCAGTGGTCCCGGACTAGGGCTAGGACTGGGGCTGGAGCTCCTAAATGAGTTTGATGGGGAGAGATTGGAGGCAGTGGTCAGAGGGCTCTTGGAGAGAGGTAATGTAGACCGTAGGGCATCCTTCATGAGGAAAGGACTGGAAGGCAGCACAGGCACAGAGCCAGGTAGAGCACCCCCTGTCTTCTTCCGCTTAGATGGAGGAATGACTGAGTGAGGAAGCGTGAAAGGAACAGGTTCTTTCTCTCTGGCTCTGTAAACCAGATACATGGCCTGAGGAGAGAACAAAAAGTGGTGTGAGTTATATCTAGCAATCAGCCACAGTACCAGTGGGGATTATGAAAAAGAATGGAAAGATTGTACACATCAAGCATTTACACAATAAGCCCTACCACTTAATAACATTTATACAAAACAGATTGTGTACGAACTACTTTTAAAAGTCAACTGCTCTCAACACACTGCAAAAACAAAGCTCAGAAAGCTGAAGGGTTTCATGACTCTTCTGAAATTTGCTCATGGGCATAAACACACACAAAACATAGCTAGTTATGCAACACCCATTAGTATATTGTTAGCAGTAGTTATGTTAAAGTCCACATTGAAGTCAAAGCATCATTTGATCACCTCTTTCTTTCACAAACTTCAATGAAACCTGTTGAATTCAGATTAACCAATCATGAAGACAAAGACATACGTTCCACCTGCCCCACCAACTACAACACACACCACCAAGCCACTTCTTTAGAGACACCTAACTTGTCAATTTTTTCAGATCAACTTTCCATGCAGGTGCAGATTACAATGACAGACTATAGTCCCCGTTTCTCTGCATCATTTGATAGCCCCATTTACCAGTCAATGACCAGGAAACCCCACAACACTTTACCAGTAAGCATGTATTATTCGGAGGGTGGATCATTTTCAGCTCAGCAGTTACACAGGCATAATAGTGGCATGTTGGTGTTGTGGCACAACAATGCTGCTGGATTATTTTTTTCTGCAGAAGCAACATTCTGTGTCTTGCTGTACCATAGTTAGCATATTAAGCCTTGTTCAGCCTACATGACTTTAGTCAAGATTACGAGATCACAGATACTACCGCAATATCTACAGTGTTTACACTAGGTGACTGTTTCTATGATCGGGAGACTTGTGCACAACCATATGAATGATCTGCGGCCTAGGTATACACACAAGATCTCTCACTAATCAAGCCCCAGATTCCATGATGTAGTTAAAGTTGTCATGTCATGTGTGATAATAGGCAATTCAGCCATGAAGAACTTTCATTGTCCAACAGCAATGAGCTCTGCAAGTTCCTTGCAATCTGATCTACACTGAAGAGAAAGGAAAGGAAGAAAAGGATTTGCAACTGCTGCGTATGACGGTAAGGGAATTTGATTTCTTGCTGTTGCCGACAGAGCTGTACATCTGAAGGCAATTTGTGCACTGTAATAGTTTATAAGTTTACAAACAGGATTTTAAAAATGTTTCAAAATGTATTTTCCTTCAAATTTGAATAAGAGAGACGTTTTTAGTCACAAACAAAAAATGTATTGGTTCACCTTTAGTGAAGAAATATTGCGTAGGTTTAATACTAGTTCATTAGTTGACATTCCAGCACAAAAAAGATGTGAAATAATTTCTGCAGTTCTGGTTGCAAACAACGATCTGTGAAGCTTGTCACAGTCCTTTCCCACCAGTCAGTTGTCCTGGTGTTCACTCAAGCAGAAGAAAACATGAGGCTGTGCACAACACAAGTAGGCAAATATGTAAATGTATTCTTTTTCATGGTCTACTTTTCCTTTGTTTATGGATCTTCAGATAATTCTCTACAGCATCTGTAAATACATTTCCACCAGAACCAGCAAAACAATCGACACATTATTAGTAGCATTGTAAGAGGTGTTGTTAGCATGACACACTGTATACATACACCCACTGAATTTTACCTACCTTATTTTACATAAAACAAGTAGGTCACAGTATTTTGCTGTATCAATTTCTTGATCACAACCCTAATACCAGGTAGGATGTGAAAGCAGTATGTAGGGTTTTTTTTGTTACTGTAAGTTTAAAATGTAGTAATGGTCTTTGTTTGATGCTTTAAATTTAATATGTTGGCCAATTCATTCATTTTTTTGTGGGAGGAACAGCCTGCTAGGTAGAGGCAAAATAGCAACCCCACAGTCACTGCCAAGGTGCAGAGAGACCTTCTGAGACACCATTTTGTTTCACCAGCTGGCAGGAGCAGCACATTTAAATTTTGACATGAATGACTTGACTTTTGGAACCAAATAAGCAAGATTAGAGAACCTGTTGTTACTGTAACTGGCACAAGATGTGATAACTTGATTGGCGCATTGATAAAGGTTTTGTCTATGATAAAATGCTTCACACCTCAGGGTAGTTCATACACAATTCGTTGTTGCAGATTAACTGACGATTCATCTCTGATCAGAGTCTTGTAGTTTAAACAAGGCTTTAGGTGATGGACAGATGACTAACCTAGGCCTAACATTAGAATGTAGCAAATGTAAAGTATAAACTCACCACTGCAAACTCTTCTTTATCCAAATGTCCATCTTTATCAATGTCACTGAGATCCCAAATCTGACAGGAAAGAAACAAAACCATTATTTACTGCTGGGAAAATCCAAGTAGTTTCCATTTCTGTTGCATTCCAATTCCAAACACACAAAGATTCAATACGAGTACTAGACTGGATGACCACTGGACTAAATAACATCCTCTAAGGTAGTTGTTCCTTATAGGGATGTCCTGATCATGTTACTTTGCCCCCAAGTATGAGTCATATAATAGAGTATCTACAGATATCAAGTCCCGATCCAATATTTGTATTTAGATCCTTAATAACAGATTACAGTGCCCTCTTCAAGTACATTACAATTATTAAAATTCAATGTATATTCTTTGCAACTGAATTCTCGCAGTCCCGCAAAAATGACATGGACCCGTTTCTTGTTTATTTAATAAATGAGTGCCCAGCATGTCCATGACTGCTGGTTTTACACCATTTATGGTGTGCAATCCATGAAGCTAATAGACATGTAGTACGACATGCTTTAAAGTACACAGTGGGTCAATCGGCTGCACAGTGAAGCTAAATGTCAACACATTGGAACACCAAATGTTGTAAAAGTAATCACAGTCACATGTGATAAAATACCTTTTTTTTTTAGTTGCCCCTTTCGCGGTCTTGAGGAAATCTCTCTCTCAGTTTAAAAGTGTCCTCCAGTGCGCACTGCTTCCATGCAGTCTTAAATTAGTTACCTGTCTGAACTCTGCTTTCTGTACGTTTTATTTAGGTGCCGAATCAAATTGGTTTTATTAAATGCAGCTCAACAGCAAAACAAAGGAGCTGGTCATTGACTTCCACAGACAGGTTGTAGCTAATTCCCCCATTTACATCAGGCGTGGAGACGGTCAGCAGCTTCACATTCCTGGGGGTCCAACCTCCAATGGACAGAGCACACAGCAGCTGTCATCAAGGTCCACCAGTGCTTTCACTTTCTCAGACATCTAAAAAAGCTTGGATGTCCCAGACAGTGCTGTGGAGCTTATACAGGTGTACTCTAGAGTCCAGTCTGACTGACTGTGTTATGTCCTGGTATGGCAGCTGTTCACTGGAGTCCAGGAAAGCTCTGCAGAGGGCTGTGAAAACAGCTTAAAAAATCATCAGCACAGAGCTTCTATCACTCCAGGACATTTACACCACTCGCTGTCTCAGGAAAACACACCGGAAAATGAGGGACCTCAGCCATCCTGCTGTAGGACTTTTATCTCTCCTCCCTCTAGTAAACGACTACAGACCATCAGAGCTCAAACTACAATGTTCCAGAACAGTTTCTATCCAAAGACACTGAGACTGTTAAAGTCTAAACTGAAACCGTTCTGTTCTCTGGATGGTCAGTCTTCACATTTCTCAGCATCTGTCTGCACTTAACTTTTACAGATATTACACTTATGTTAATGCTGATCTGCATAGTGGCTTTATCTGCACAACCCACCAACAGTGTGTGTGTTGTATTTTGGGTTTTGTTAAGTATTTGTTTTGTAGTTTGTATTTATTCCCCTCAAATTGCAGTGTTTTTAAAAATTATTTTATTATATATTTTTCCCGATTCTCCTTCTCTCTCTTCAGTCTGCAATAAAGCATACAAGTAAGAATTTCATAGTACCTGTACACTCTACACGACAATAAAGCTCTTGAATCTACCACCTCTTAAAATTCTTGTATTGCAAACAATACATGAGGCCAATGGACTGCTTTCATTTTCCAGTTAAAAATGTTTCCACACTGTGGACATTTGAACCATGCACAGACACAAAGCTCCATTTACAGCACCTGCATGCCAGCTGACATAAAATGAAGGATCGGCCTTAGGCTCATACATGCTCCTGATCAGTTAAAAATGCCATTATCTGTCCAAATACCAGTATTCAGATTGGGACAGACATAGTTCCCAAAACTGGTCCTGAAGAATCCCCCATTCACCTAACCCAATGAACCATTAACCGACCCTTCCTAATCTGAAGTGGAAAGATGTTTTAGCAATAAAATGTGCAGAGCAGGGGGGTACTTCAGTACCAGGACTCAGAAGCGTTGCTTTAAAGCAAGTAAAAGGGTTTCAATCATATAATTTATATTTATAACGCAATAGCAAATAGTAATAAATAGCAAATAACTTACCTTCCCAAGAACATCCAGGGGCAAGTTAGAATTAATGAGGACTGGTTTCACCTTATCTCCTGAAAGAAGGCCATTGATGGGTGAGAGGCTCTCAAATATCCCATCATATTTTGCTTTGTCATCAAACTGGTTGTAGAAATAAAAGAGGAGCTTCTTCAGGAGAAGGTTTGTAGAACACAATAGCAATCGTTCAAATTCAAATTCACCAAAAAAAGAGTTCACACACAATACCCATGGTAACGGTGGCCAAAGACACTGCCCCACTACCCCGATACCACCCCTGACTGAACATCTCACCCCTTTCGTTTGGACAATGAAATATATTTAAGGATAAAATGGTTAACAACCTTTAAACAAAAACAGTCAACATTACGCTAATCTGTTTGGCTACATTTTTGACTGTGGAACAACATTCTGGTAAAGATCCTAAGCATCCCAATCACTCATGTGGCCACTGCAAGAGATGTGGACACAGAGACAGCAAGAAAGCTCTTTGTTTAGATCAATTCCACAGATCATAAACATCAATAAACAAAAAATTTGTCAAATTGTCAAACATGAGCAAGATTTATGCTTGCTCTTAGTAGATATTCTACTTGTGATGGAATTGAGCTTGGACGACTAGTTAAAGATGAATTATAAACTTGACCAACCATCATTAAATCAGCAAAACAGACTACAAAACAAATCATGAAATTAATTTTTTAACTTACTTTTGTGTCACTGTTACTAACTAGATAAAGAAATATAATTAAATTTTACTCCTTATCTGGTATAATGTTACAAAGTATCACACTGCATTTCTGAAACTTTAATCATGCTTACATACTACATTCAACAACCACCCTGCTTCCTGAAAGCTCTAAAATACAAAAAAAAAAACAGAGATGAATAATAAACCATGAAAAACAGAACTGCACGATATGGACAAGTTAGTAGTACTGCGATTGTACTGCTACATATTGTTATTGCAATAAGTTTCAAGGATAAAGCCTTAGTATTTATGTTTATTTCACTATCCGTACAGCCCATGAATGGAAATAGCCCGTTTTTAACCCGCACTGACACAGCAGTTTAGCCCCACCCCTTCAAACAGAAGTTATAAGATGTGTTGTGAATGGTAAGAGGCTAATTTGTATATTGCAGCCTTCAGCAATATCAGTATTGCAGTTAAAGACATTGCGATAACAAATGTACAAGGTCTTGGAGTCAGAAACATTTATGACTACTATAGTGTTTTTTTTTTATTATGAAAGCTAAAGTATGCTGTATAAAAATTATAACTTTATTTAACCATTACTGTACCACAAGTAGACCTGAGGCAATGCCTAATACAAAGCATTATGATTTTAATTAAATATTTATTTTTATACTGAAATGATGTCCAGTAGCTGCACTCTAAATCAAACTGTTTTTGCAGTGTATTATACAGTGTTGTATCTAAAACTGTATGAAAAAATGTTTTGTTTTTGTTATAAACAAAATTTGTTCATGTTTGTATGAGCATTCAGTAGCTTTATTTTGGTGACCCGGTCCTTTCTTGGCCCATTATGCATGGACTGAATCATCAATCTTTCCCCAGAGAGCAGGATTAGTACTGGAGGGATCCTCCACATTACTGGATGCTGGAGTTGCAAGGTTTACAGTATATAATTTTAAACATGTGCCCGATATTTCACGTTGTTGCCTTTTGTTAGCATTACAGCTAGCAATAACGCTAACCCTTTCTTACACAACACTGACAGGCATCTTAACCATCTACCAGAAAGAAGGCGTGACAAACACCTGAACAAATAAAGGACACTTTTTGACCAGACATTCATTTGTACTCCAGAGCTAATTCAAATTATGTGCTTAAAACAAAACAAATATGTTCTTGCATAAACGACTGCCTGTTAAAATTATTTTGGGGCCCCCTACAATTCAGGGCTCTGAGCTACTGCTGTAGTAAGCCCTTCCTGAAGCCTAGCCATACATCTATTGTACATTCGTACCTTCACTGCCCAGGCGTAGTCACTAGAAGCTGTTGGAATCACAGATGGACTGGCCGTGTCTCTCTGTAAAGTAAAAATAAATAAAAATGTGAGAACAAGGACAACAGATGCCATCATGACGAAAAATACTTCAAAACATATTTTAGGTAGAGTTGAGATATCTTCCAAAATGCAATAATAATAAAAAAATTTTTTAATTCGGATTAACTTCTTTATTATTTAATAAATTCGATATTTTTATGAATATAAAATATTTTAATAATGTTACTGACCAGTTTCATTGTATTTTGTGAACACACACAAATTTAGAATGTGATTGCTGCAACACACTGAACAAAATTTGGAACAAAGGCCTGTTTAACATTTAACACTTTTTAATCATTTTGGAACTGAAGATACTAATTGTGGTAGTGTTGCTATTGGAAATTTTGTCTATTCTAGTTTGACATAAGACTTCAGCTGCTCAACAGTCTGTGGTCACAGTTATCCGATTCCCCTCTTCATGATGCGCCATACATTTTTAATAGGAGGTAGGTCTGGACTAGTAACAAGTCAGTCAACAACACATACTCTGTCAGTGAAGCCATTCCTTTGCAGCCCATGCAGAATGTGGTCTGGCATTAACCTGCTGAAAATAGCATGACTGTCTATGAAGAGTTGTTGCCTTCAAGGCAAAATATGCCTCTTTAAAATCCTAATATACAGAGTCAATGGTACCTTCACCCTAACCCTAACCCATGCCATGGACACTGATGCACCCCCATAACACCACAGATGGTGGCTTTGGCACAATTTGCTGATCATTTGTATATATGTTTCATCTTCAGCGGGAAGAAGTGTACGTTTTTTGAAAACAAAACTGAAGTGTGAAGTCATCTGACCACAGTCCATCTGAGATGAGCTCAGGCCCAGAGAATTTCCCTGTTTCTGCACAGAGCTGATGTATGTTTTCCTCCTTGTATACAGTTTCAAGTTGCATTTTTTAAAGCAGCAACTGATGGTGTTAAGTGACAATGGTTTTCCAGTGTCCCAGAGCACAGGTGCCATAGTAGCATGATGGTTTCTAAGTCAGTACCATCTGAGGGCTCAAAGATCATGTGCATTCAACAGCGATGCCCTTCATGTGCCAAGAGGATTCTCAGACTCTTTTCACAATTATCACATACTGTTCGTGTTAAAAGACCTAGGTTATGAGATCTAGTTTAGGAAAGGTGTTTTTTTTTACTGACTAACTCTCATGAATTTTAGGTGAGAAATGACACATCCTTGATTGGAACAACTGCTACCAATGAACTTGCTCAATGTACATTAGTGTCTTCCAAAATTGAATAATTGAATATTCTGCACTTTTCAGTGTTATTTAATTAGGTTACAAATTTTGTTAAGTGTGTTAGTGCCACCAAATTCTAAATTTGTGTATTTGTTTCTTTTTCTTGTTCTCTTGTTAAAGGGGCAGTGGTGGCCTAGTGGTTAGAATTTTGCTCCTGGGATCAAAAGGTTGCAGGTTCAGGTCCCAGCCCAGGCACCACTGAGGTTCCCTTGAGCAAGGTACCGTCCCCACTTCACTGCTCCCTTGCCTGCTGCTCCACGTGTGCATGTGTGATGGGTTAAATGGAGAGGCCACATTTCATTGTGGTGCACTCTGTGCAGTGGTGTGTTCACAATGCCAAATAGTCACTTTTATTAAAAAATAGTTCAAATGAAATAAAGTTTCTGTTTTGATTGCATTCTGGAATATATTCCAATGTTATATGAGAAAAACATATATGTAAAGTAAAATTTTAATATTAAGTGACCTTCTTCTGTATATTCAAGATACTTACAAACTTAGGGGCAGGTATTGACACGGTCTGGTTCACACTGCTCTGGTTGACATCATTCCCACTCTGTGCTGAGGCCACAAGCTTGAGAGCAATGAAGAATCCCTGCAAAACAAGAGAGTGAGGTTATAATAACTGAAGAAAGACAAAAGTATAACATGAGCTATGTTTAATCATGTAAAATAAATTGTACAATTAGGCAAAGCAATTATCAATTTATTTATATAGCACATTATCATACACATAAGTCATTCAATGGGCAAAGTAACTTGTGAAAGAAGTCTCATTAAATAAAAAGAAAAAGCTGGGACACAAAGACATAGAGAAACAGTCTTAACTGAATGATAAAGCAATAACACAGCAAAATAGACATTAAAAATGCACTTTACCCGCTTGTCCAAGTAACCCTTTCTTTCTGGGTCTGATAAATCCCATATCTGGGGAAGGAGAAAATTTTTTAGAATGAGATTCTGAAAGAACTGACTAACAGTAAACAACATTATAGACAGGCATTAAAAATTCAAGTCTATTTATTTTCATGTTCATCTTTTAGATAAAATGACCAGTTCCTTGATGAATTTACTGTAAACTGGCAGTAATCTTTTTACACTACAACTAAGTAACAGCACAAATTTCTAAAGGAGGCTAAAAAAAGCACTAGATCAACAATAGGAGAAAGAACATAACTCTACACGTGCCTCCATTAACTGCTTCCTGGAACATTACTAGTTTTAATAATGCAGAATTCTAGCCCGACTTACAAGACTCAGCGTGCTGTCTGACAGGCCGGATTTCTTCAAGAACTGAGCTGCTTCAGCTGCACTGACTTTCCCTGTGTTTCCTGGATCCACCTGCACCAGCCAATAAAAGAGGAGATTTACAATGGAGACAGGTTCGAGTGAAGGCATCTTATTATTTTGCTGGAAAAAAATTATGACAAAACTAATGTTTACCTGTCTGTAAAGGTTCTCATATGCAGGGTTCCCATTTGATATCTACAAAAGGCATAAAAAAGAAATGAAGAAAGAGTCTAGAAAAAAGGATATATACACTATAAACATGACACAAATTCTTAACATTTAAATCTTAATACAAAATTCAGTTTAAAAGTAATTACTTACATTTACTAAGTTGCACATATCAATTTGAACTGTCCTGTGTTTTTAACATGTAATTTTAACATATTTTAATAGGAATACTAGTAATGAAGAGAATCAACTATATTCAGATATGTTTAGTCAATATTTTAAGTTTAATTCCATTTTCTGTTTATCTCCTGTGCTGTGCGACAGGTAAACACTCCCAATGTCTGTGCTGGAAAAGGCTGCAGGGTTTGACGCCAATGTACTTGTGCTCGTGCCGTTTACTGGAAAAGTACTTCGACTTTTAAGTAAAGCTGCTTTAACGTGAGCAAGGGTTTATGCTATTCGATACGTCTTTGTTCACAAACTAGCTGAGCGCTAAAACTGCGTTATAACCGCCACCTGTCAAAAGAGCTTCTCTGGGCGTCGAAAGGATCCGGGCACTTGACTTTAGCTGGAGATGATGGAGCGAACGATGACTGCATTTCATATATTTCAGCTACAAACGCACAATTTAGCATATAATTACGACTGACAACAGTGATTTTTTTGTGGAATAAAGTCACAAAACTGAAATAAAACGAACTTTCAGCGTAAAGCTGCGGCTCAGAGTTCAGTAGCTTAGCAACAACGCGCTTCTTTCTTTACTTCTCCATGAAAACATCTCACTCTGCTTGGCGAACTTAGCTCTGACCGTAACGCAACATTTCTGGAGTAGACCATCAATATTTGAAGTTGCCTGAAAGGTCCTAGAAGAGATAAAACAAGGAAACAAACTTTGAAAACATTACCTGAGTCAGTGACATGAGCGCCGCCATATTTCCTGCTTCTGTCCGCGTTCACGGCGCGCGCGACTCCTGCACGCGCACCGTATGTGACGGTAAAAAAAAAGAAAAAAAATGGCACTGAACAAATAAAATCAAGCAATAATCTAATAATCCCATAAACCTTAAATCGGTTTAAATTATTTCGCTTTTTTATTATTATTGGTGTTGTTGTTATCATTATCATGTTATCATGGAATAAAAACCTTTAAATCACTTTTACAGAGAGTATTTGATTATGTAAAATTATGTTATACTAGTACTCCAATGTCTCTCAATAATGCTAAAGCTTCCACTACATTAATATTTATCAAGCCCTAGAGCATTAAGATACAACAGAGATCATAAATGGAACAATGATCTTATAGGAAACATGTTCACTAGCTTATTTATTTGTTTGGTTGGTTGTTTTTTATTCCTATTAGAAGCATTTACCATCATCATCACTTGTTCACAAAAACGGGATCCATGTGATTGCATAAGGTTAGTACTTTAGAAAAGTAATGGAGAAGCAGCCCGCAGTGGCGATGTGACCAATCAGAAAGCTTTAACTCAGACTCACCTCCTTCATTAGTGCTGATATTACGAAAATAAATCACACGATCTTTTTCATCTTTTTAGTACTTAAAGTTGTTTTAATCCTCCCATAGCTGCTTTCTATAGAATGTAAACCCACACGGCCTGCACGCTGCATTCCCCATCCAACAGGACACGAGGCTGCTGCGTTGCTGTTTTTTTATTGAAAATGTCTTCATCATGTGGACAGATTTGGAAGTGCAAGGAGAGATATATATTCAGGCAAAGATCACTTTCACAGTTACGTTTACAGTTCACATTACTAGCACTAGTAATAGCTGTAGTAGCAACACATCTACTTCTTCGGCATGTTGGCAGTGTCTTCGGCTCTGGTGCAGCATGGTTTGGGTATCAGTATGTGTGTGTGTGTGTGTGTGTGTGTGTGTGTGTGTGTGTGTGTGTGTGTGTGTGTGTGTGTGTGTGTGTGTG
>JBBIGC010186531.1:0-14196 GCA_037576955.1 Lepidarchus adonis | reverse complement strand
CTCTGTGACGCCCAGGCGTCCCGGGTTCGAAGCTCACGTTTGGTGTGTCTTATCTCCACACCTCCCCGAACCCTTCAAATTTACTGAAGTACAAAAAATACTTAAGTATTAAAAGTACAAGTAAAAAATTTATTGCAGGAGTACTCACACTTTTTTTGGCTTGCAAGCTACTTTTAAAACGACCAAGTCAAAAGTACCTACTATCAATTAAAAATGCTAAAACATGTCAGATTATATCATTTTTTATGCCCTAAACTCTTAAACTGAATGGAATTGCATAGTCTGGACATAGTTCCTTATCTTTCTCTTTCTCATTCTTAGCTTTTTGGTTGGAAGTCATTGTCGTACTTTTTAATGAACAGTCTGATTTTGGTTTCATACTTGGTCCAGTTCTCTCACTCGTTTTTAGACTCTTTCTTTAGGAGAAATAAATTAGAAGCCGCTCACTAGGTGAATTGTTAGCCGGAGTTTCTCAGTAGCTCATGCGATTGACGTTTGTTAGGAGTGGTCTCTGATTGGCTGCACTGTGTCAATCAACTATCAAACACCACAGCGGGGATGGATGATTGGCTAACACCCTTTTTTAATGATATGTGATCTACCCCACACTTCCTGTACTGTAGTGTATTCGGTGGCTCACGCTTCATTCGTCTTATATGTTGCGTGATCTCACGTGCGCAGTATAGTTTATTTTGACTCCGCAATCAACTCGTTCTCTGAAGTTACTCTGAAAGTAACGAGTAACGAGAACCTTGACAGAAATGTAAAGAAGTAATAAGTACGGTTTTGTCTTTTGAAAGTGAAAAGTGAAAGTTAAAAGTTTTCAAAAAAAGATACTCAAGTAAAGTACAGGTACTCAAAGACTGTACTTAAGTACAATACTCAAGTAAATGTTCTTTGTTACTGTCAAACTCTGATCATTGGTTATGATCATTTTGTGATCAACTGGAGCTGGTAGAACATCTGGGATCTCAAGAGCTTCATTGAATCTATCATTAGTCATTGAGAACACACCCTATCACTCAAAGTGTGACCTCTGCATTAAATTGATTCACACATTGAGAAGTGGGCAGCGATCAATAGCATCCAGGGAGCAGTATGATAGAACGGTTCCTTGCTCAAGGGTTCCTCAGTAGAACCTCGGTCAGGAGTTGACGATTCAAGGGCAGTTCACTAGGCCACTGTTCTAATCTTGATCACGATGTGGGACCACCATTGTGAAACCACAGCTAAAAGTGTGTCCACGTTCGATAACTCTTGTCTACGAGTCAGGTTCAGCTGACCCTCATGCAAGAGCTGTTATTTAACTTCAGCGAAGGAACGAGTGCATTACTTACTTCGAAACCATCTCAATATATGGGGTTGTTTTTCTTTATTTTTTACTGAAAATACACTCATTGGGTGTGTGTGTGTTGATTTGAGTCCCCGAGATCTCGTTTCTATATATTTCTCTATTTTTTCTATATTAATATTTCATTTTTATAATCACGATATTTTATTGAATTACTACTTTTATCATACTTTTATTTTGTAACTATGTCTATATGTGCAGACACAGCAAAGTAATTTTCTCTGTGATAAATAACGTTTTATTAAATGATTTCTGTAACAATTTGTTGCTCTTAATTCAGAGACTCGTTCCTACTGCATTCTGGACCACAATGCTTATAATAAGTTCAGGTAAAAATGGCTACGCTCCTGTAGTCTGTTGCGTATATAATATAGGTTATATGTTGTTTTTTATGACATTACAAAAAGAATCAATGTAGAACAGATTGTTTAACTAACTAACCCTAGAAAGACACTGTACTGTATGGGTTGAGAAGCAAATTGTTTTTTAGAGCCAAGATTTTAAGTTCTTTTAGCTTCAGGTTGAGAAATTATGAATGTTTTATTTTAATAATACTTTTATAATATAATTCAGTAGAGAAACTGAGGCAAATATTTAACTAAACAAAAAAATTGATGAAAATAAATTTTTATAAGCATTCTGCAGCTAAAAGCTTGACAGGGAGCATTTTTGAGAGAGCAGGAAAAATTCTGGCACGTGTTTGGGGACATGGGGGGAGCTGTTCACGTCAGCCATGTGCTCTCTGTCCCAGGACAGAGACAAAAGTTCAAATGTCCCTGCTTTTAAAATGAAGGCCTCCAGGAATTCTCGGAGAGTACTTATATAACCAGCACTCAGCTTTCTGAACCTGGGACGCGTTCTCCTGTGCAAAAAGGGTCAAGCACCCCTCTCTGAGACAGAGTGGACTTGCATTTTTTATTCCAGAGCAGATGTCCACATGATATTTGTACAACAGACACAAACTGAGCGTCATCCTTATCTGAAGGTCTGTCACTTCTGTCCAACATTGCAGTTAAATGGCTGCAGTGACCCATCACATGTACTGTCCAGGTGTGAAATAATCATTAACCTCCACATTTGCATCAGCGTAGACATTATTAATGACCTGCTTATGATGCGTGACCTGGCAGTGATGAACGCAATGGCTGCTGTGAAAGTTAGAAATTAATATCTCTTGGATGGCACTGGATTTCTCTCTTTCTCTCTCTCCGAGAGACACACACACACACAATTTATTTCACATAAATTATAATAAAAATCAATGTTTAAATCCCCATTACGGAATATGGAATATATCCATATCTTTATTTCATATAAACACATTTGTTTGTTAAAAATATATTTTTTTAATTATTGGTTTAATTAAAAAGGAAATGTGAATAAATTAATAATGCTCAAAACTAAATAAAATGAAAAAATATATATATATATATATATATATACGGTATATAATATATATGAAAATATATCTGTTATGTCTGTTAACTATTATAATAAGAAGGCCTGTTATTGCTGGTCTAAATCTCTGTTGTCAGTTAAGCCTATTATGGAATAATTAGCTAATGTAGCTAATGCTAATACTTAAAGGGACACTCTGGCCAAACCGAAAATCTTGACCATTACTATCTCTTAACTGAAGATTGTAGGGACCAGAGCCGGCACTTCTCTACCGGTCCAACACAGTGCTGTTCAATAAAACCTCTGGGCATTACATGCACGAGTTCCCACTTATGTCAAAATTCGAGATACGTCACACTCAGAAAAAACGAACCCTGACGTAACTCTAATGAACACCAATCAGCCAATACATTAACACCACCTGCCTAGTCCTGACCACTTTCTATCAGAGCCAGCATTAATATTTTAAACCACTGTATCTCTTCTGTGGACTCAGGTAACACATGCCAACCTTCACTCTCTGGATGCATCAATGAGCTTTGGGTGCCCATGACCCTGTTGCCCGTTTCACCAGCTGTCCTTCCTTGGATCACTTTAGGTAGGCAATGATGGTTGTGTCGTCTTGAGTTTGTGTGGGTTTTCCCCAGGTTCTCTGGTTTCCTCCCACTGTCCAAAGGCTTGTGGTTTAGATTGATAGGTTACTCTACATTGCCCATAGGCGTCAATGTGTGTAAACGTTGCTCTGCGATTGGTTGGCTTCCTGTCCGGTGCTCCAGCTTCCCCACAACTCGAAATGGATCGAGCGGTTTGTAAAATCGATAAATATTGCCATTTTTCATCCCTTCCTGAGTCATTAAACCCACTCTGAGTAGCTTTCAATGTCTCAACCATTAAAAATCCTCTTTATTGAAGGAGCAGTAACTGAGTAAGGATTGGAAGTGTGGGCCCAGGGGTTAAAAGGTTAATGCAGTCCATAAATAAACACAAATGAAGTGCTCTTGAGTCAGCAACCCCATCAGCGTCGGCATTATCACCCTCCTGCTGGTCACTTCCCTGGCCCAGAGCTGTGAGGGAGCCATCTTAACCAGGAAGGAGCCTGAAGGAGCTAATTGGTGCCGACAAGCAGCAGACAGCTGTGTCACCGTCCCCGACAAATACGAACTGTAATTGTCATTCCTGCAAATGTGCGGACACGGCGAACTTTCACAGCGACAGTGGCCTGCTTCTTAACGAGGAGCGCCTGCAGGAAAGGAGCGAGGGAAGGAAGGAAAGGGGGCGGTTCATTAGGACCTGTCTTGATGGTCAGTCATTCTGGGCTGTAAATTAGTTTGCGAGTGACGTTTCCACTTGAATTCTTCTCAAATCTTCTGCAGCTGTTTTTTCTCCTCATGCCCTTCTGCAAGGCCGACCTCAGAGTGTCCCATTTCCTGCCAAGCATCAATATGTTCTCAAACAATGAAGCCATCACCGCCCCAGCCCGCCAGGAAGCACACACACGCAAACGCACAGGCAAAATATTACAGTAATAACTGCAAATGGATTCCGTATATGCCAGACATATAAAGTGTCAAAATTCCCCAAAAATGATGCAGTTAAATGGGAATTTCACTCGTTTTTTCATGAGACATAAACACAGTGCATTTGATGAGAAATGGTTCTTTGCAGAGAAACTCGCAGGGTCTGATTTTTTTACAATGGAAGCGAATGGAACCAGGCATCAGGCCTGCAAAACAAATATAGCCTTACTATTAAAAAAACACCACAGAACCAACATTGTTATGATGATGATGGTAGAAATATATTTTTTTAAGTTTTCTTTGCCTTGACTACACCCTGGATGTACCTGTCAGCTCTGAGTGGGTTAGAATTTTTTTTTTAGACCAAATCTTCAAAATATCTTTCATAACCATTTCATGGAATAGCTTTTTGCAAAAGTGCTCAAACATTTTAGATGTCTGGTTCCATTCACCAGTCATCATCACAAGTCAGGAATGTTTGAAAAAATGTGTCGAATTCTCCTTTGGTCAACGAGCTATCTGCTTTTCTAATTCGGGTCATGGGGAAGCTGGAGCTCGGAGAGTCAATCTATACCACAAGACTTTGGCCAGTGGGAAGAAACAGGAGAACCCGGAAGAAACTACACAAACACAAGGAGAGCTTGTACACTTATACACCTGATCGAACCCAGGACCTTCTTGCTGTAAACACATGATCCCTCCATGCTCCGCCCACAAATGTGTTTTTTAAACTCTTGTTTGTATTGAACTTCACCACAACCCAGCACCGAATCATCATCTAAAATTGCCTCTCTACTGCGTGACACCAGCTCTATTTAATGAGACTCTACTCTTTTTCAGTTTCCACTAGGCAAACCTAGAACCCAGTACTAATTTTTGTTTCTACCCATGAAGCCACCGTAATGTAATGTGAGAACATCACAGAACTCGCGCAATAATGATGAATAATAAAGTTTGTAACGATGCCACAACAGTTTAATCGAACAACACTGTGCTTTATTAACAGCCAGCAACATGCATGAACGAGTAGCACATTGTGGGATGTGGCATGTGTATTGCATTATAGTGTGTAAAGTGGAGAACAGGTGGATAATGCAGGTGGAAAAGGGGTGGAGAGAGAGTTGTTAGCAGCACGACTGCTCTGTACTGAGTGGAAATAATAAAGCCGCGGGTCCCAAACGGTATCATGTGCGTTCTTTAAGCTGCTGGTTTCAAAAAAGTGCATCCACTTAAAGTTGGGAGTTACCCTGAGTGAGCTGCCATTCAGCACTAAAGCCAAATTAGCGGTTTCCCTGGGCTAATAGCTAACACCAGTCTCTCTCGCCATAGTACGTAAAGCAGGGGTGTCAAATTCAGTTCCTGGAGGCCGGTATCCAGCACAGTTTGTATCCAGCACCTCCTCAAACACACTTGCAATTTGAACTTGGTGTCAGAGGAGAGAAATCCTCAAACTGTGCAGGACAGCGGCCTTCAGAACGTAAAGCATTTAGTAAGCGTTCAACTGAGTTCTACTACCGTATGTGCTGCCAACCTGTGCTCTCCCAGAAAGCAACTCTCTTTACACCTGTATTATCCACCTACTTACCTGTACCAGATAATACATAGTCCACAATGCATTGCTCCCCATGACACATACCAAATCGGATAAAATCTAGCGCAAATGCCCTATTTATTTAAAAAAATAAATAAAATAGCTAGCTGCTATGAGGAGTCATGTTCACTTGATTGCTGCTGCAGCTCCTTCAAGGAGGGACTAACACCAGTTTGAAAAAACATGTTGAGTTGAGTCGAGTCAGTCCAATGCACTAAAAAGCAATTAAAAAAAGAACGGAAATCAGATGGGAGGTGAGGAAATTGGGCAAATTATAAAACTTGGCAAAACTGGCAGCATGTTAAGGCAATGTGACTTTCCTGCCATGTGACTCCCAGACTGGCATTGGACATAATACTAAGAAAGGGGTGAACAAACACAACAGGGGTATCATAAGTGGCCCAATAAAAGGGCTAAATTGTTCCAGCTATTACAGAAAGTGTACCACTGGCTATAAAAGCCATGAATAACAGCAGCGAGACCTGTACTGTAATGAGCTCAGAGCTGAAAGCAGAATTTAGAAGAACGATGCAATTATAGCACAATACAGCAATCGCAGGCTTAATGAGCTTTTGATGAACAACTTCTACACTAAAGCTCAGAGTTAAAGGACTCCAATAAAACACAGCGCTGTAACACTCGGGGCCACCAAAGTACAGGATATTTGCTAAGAAGTGGGAACAATTTAACTATTTTGGTGCTGAAGGTGCCAACAGCACTTCTAGGACAGAGTTGGCAGCCTTCTTCCAACACTGCAACATACCTTAAATATGAATAGTGAATAAATGCAGACTGAAAGACATCATAAATTGTTGAAACTTTAAAAAAAATCACATGTAATATAGTGTTTTTTGTATTACGTACGTACATCGAGGGGTCGGTTTATTAGAAACACCTACTTTACTGTACGGTGTTGATTTAAAACTATAATCTAGATCCGTCTTTCCACAATTTGTCAGTGAGTGCATTTAATCCAATTTCTGCATGTTTTAATACACGTTAATACAAAAACACTAAAATAAACAACAATTTGTGCCATAATCAGCCTTAACATTAACATTGACTTTTTTCATAATTTCACCAGAATGGTACCTGTCAAAAGGTGGAATATATGTGGAGGCAAGTGAACAGTCAGTTCTTGAAGTCAATTTGCTGGAAGCACAAGAGCATAAGAACCTAAGCCACTTTGACAAGGGCCGTACTGTGATGGCTAGAGAATCTTCAGCACCGCAGGTCTTGTGGAGTGTTCCAGGTCTGCACTAAAATCTTTAGATTTTGGGTTTCCATGACCCTGTTGCTGATTTAGCAGTTGCTCCTTCTTGGATCACATTTGGTAGGTACTGTACTAACTGTAACATACCTGGAAGATCACAATAAAGTCCTCAGATCCATACTTCCTGCACATCATCTTCAAGAAATAACTGTTCTGTGCTGCCTGATATATCCCACCCATTAACACTGTAACAAGATCAGTGTTAGTCACTTCGGTCTCAGGGGCTATAATGTAATGAATTAGGTTAGTGCATTGCAACAAAATGTGATCTTGAATGTGTGGCCGTATATTTGTGAATACCATTTGCATAACAAAACAGGGTAACGGCCCTGTAGAAGGGGGCAGAGGTAGGGCTACAAGCTGGGACAGTCTGAATTTTTCAGGAAATGTATTGTCAACCCATCCACACAACAGTGTAGCAGGACAGTACCTCAGTGGTGCCTGAGCTGAGACTAGAACTAGCTACTCTTTTGTTTGCAAAACCACTAGGTCTAAAGTAATTAAAATGGGTTTAAACCTAGGCTTAATATTCTGGATGAAGGTACAGTCCTCAGTCCTCAGACTACTAATGATGTAATACATAAAGTGGACTTGACATTTTAAATAAACAAGTGAGGTGTTTTTGATAAAAAGCCCAGTGACTAGAAGTACAGTGTAGTTCTTAAGCTGGCCAACGAGAACATTGTACGGGAGCAATGGAGTTGAATCACACTCACTCGTGAATCTGAGCTGCATAGCACTCCATCTCCTTCACCACAGCGGTCAGTTTGGTGAGGAGTTTGTGGTAAGCGTCCACAGTCAGCAGGTCTTCTTCCCTCAGCAGGAAGCGTAGGCCGTGTCCTTCCGTCCGGCCCAGGCTATGACCCGATGGAGCTGCCATACTGCCGATACAGTGCTGGACGTAGACCATGGGGTTGAGCTTACCTGAAATAACAACACATATATGTAGTCTTGCACCAATACCAATCAATACAAAAAATGACCATACCTTTCCTTTTACCTTCCCTATGTGACGTTAGCTCGCATCCCGTTATCTTGCTAAACTCACCTCTTACCATGAACAGCTACAGAGCTGATTTCCTTCCACGTTATTTACCTCATTAAGATGCCAAACTTGCCCCTCCCCTCAACGTGCAGTATCAGGTGTATGCATTTCTCCCTCTATAGCTTGCAAAACCTGGGCACATGTTAGCGCTATAGCCTAGAACTTGGTCAGTCTTGCTAGTTCTATAAGTTGGCTGCTGCTGCTGCTGCTGCTGCTGCTGCTGTTGGTGGATAAACAACACTAACGTACAATGAACCACTGTGAATGAATCACTGATGCATCCTCGGTCTGGACCATCAATCAACACAAGAAACCCTGAACACAACACAAGAAACGATCCTCAGGTGTTCCCTTAGTTCTCCACACGCTGCGCTCACCCGAACCGGGGTCACTACAGTAAATTTATTTTAAAGCTCAAAGGATTTTTTTTAAAAAACGTCACCAATCCGTTTCGATAGCTTGCCACCCCACCTTTCGCCAAATTAGGGCCCAGGCAGATAACAGGGTTTGACTGGATGGATGGATGGATGGATGGATGGATGGATGGATGGATGGATGGATTGGTGGATGGATTGGTGGATGGATGGATGGATAGATGGATAGATGGATGGATGGATGGATGGATGGATAGATGGATAGATAGATTTTCTGTTGTCCAGCTGGACACATACTGTATATATATATAATTTTTTTAAATAGATACATGCTTTTTCTATTTTTTATCTTCATGGTGTTCTCTCTCTCTCTCTCTCTCTCTCTCTCTCTCTCTCTCTCTCTCATACCATTGTATTCTATTATGTTTTAGTATTAAATCAGCAACAACATTTTAATACAGTATTTATATCAGCGATGGAGAATGTTGGTGCAGTGAGGAAATTTCTGGGCAAAATATATAAATAATAGCCCATAAATAAAGCAACAAAATCATGTCAGTGAAAGATAATTTCTGACAAACCACAAATAAAGATATAACAAATAATGTATATTAAATTGTAAAATAGAATGAACAGAATAAAATAAAATACACAATTTAGAATTAGAATTAATATGAATATTAACATTAATATTAAAACATGTATAGCTCTCTAAGAGTAACAATACAACAAAAGCTGTGCTTCCCCTCCCCCTCACCTCGCTCTGGTTCCTAGCCTAAGGATACATAAACATCATCCCAAATCCCTGTGCATCTCACCTTGCTCAGTGCTGCAGCTTCCTTTCTCCAGAGTAGAGTTCTTCCTGTTGTCCAGCTGGACCCCAAAGGCGCTGCCCAGAGATGTGGTGGTCTTGGGGTAGGACACCTCCATCATGTTAATGTGGCAGTTGGTGGGGCAGAAATCACTGCTGTGGAGAGGAGACACCTTGGTCTTGGCCTGTTTAAACGTGGGCCAGGCTCTGTTCTTCAGCACCCGGGAGAACTGAGGGCAGAAAAAGACGTTTAGGGTGAAATGACTGTTCAGAACAATGGTTCAAGATGGTGTCGCAACCAGCATTTCACTGGAAAATCTCCAGCACCGGTGCAAATGGAGAAAGCAAAGACAGCAGAGCATTTGGAGGATGGCGTATATCAGAGGAACAGCTTAGGTTTGGATGGTTTGGTCAGAGAAGCGAGGTTGCATTGGGTTGGACATGTGCAGAGGAGAGAGGCTGAATATATTAGAAGAGGATGTTGAGGGTGCAGTGGTCAGGCAGCACGAGGAGAAGAAGATGACCCCAAAAGACAAAGAAGAAGACTCATCGATGTGTTTGAGGACTTGAGATATAATATAAATAATCTTAAATGCATTAGCTCAGCTTCAACATTAATTTAATTCTTTGTTGCATTTGGCTTGTTTTGCACTTTCCACACTGTGCTGCTCATCTTGGCCAGGACATCCTTGTAAAAGAGATTTTCTAATCTCAATGGATTTTCTTACTGGAAAAGAGATTCTAGATACGTGTCTTGGTTGATCAGCTACACCTGGGCTCAGTGGAACACTGGACAGTGTCTTTTCCCTCAACTGTTCTTAAAGGGTGTTGTTAATTAGCAGATGAATTGGACCTTGTGGAGCAACAACCCAACTAGAAGCAGGTCGGGGTTATCCCGAGAGTAAGGTCTTGTCCACTCGAGCAACTGAAGTAAGATTTTTCCAGACGTTCGTTGTTTCAGATGAATGCAAATTGAACAGCCACAGTGTTTCTTCACGTTGGCGCAAATCTGACCATCCACACTGGCTTTGAGGGCTGGCATTTGTTTGACTGCGCATTCAGATGGCATCAAGAAAAGTTTCCTTGGCGTCAATTTCTGCCGAAATCCTGATGAGCGCAAAGAAAATGTCTGCATTGCTTTTACGTCATTAATCTACCATTCTGGAGGACCGAATGTATCCCATGATTCTTCACACACTGTGTCAGAGGGTGAACACACAAGCAGCTGCACGGTTTCACTGTCTACGTCGCCACATGAGGAGGATTTTTAACAGGGTTCAGCTCTAACAATGTTAAAAATGTAGAAATTATTGGAGCTGAACCTTATCTAAAAAATCCCGCAATGAGTTATTTATATATATATATTTTGTGAATCTAATAAAGAGTAAACCTCAAAGCCCACAGGTATCAAAAACACTCTGGACTTACTCATTACTGCCCCCACAGGTAGAACAAAGCATTACAGTCTGAGCTGCAGGTTGGTGTTCAAAAGAAGCGAACAATCATGGGACCTAGTGGTTAGGACCTTGCCCTTGCAAACAAAAGAGTAGCTAGTTCTAGTCTCAGCTCAGGCACCACTGAGGTACTGTCCTGCTACACTGTTGTGTGGATGGGTTGACAATAAATTTCCTGAAAAAATCAGACTGTTCCAGCTAGTAGCCCTACCTCCGCCCCCTTCTACAGGGCCATTACCAAGTTTTGTTATGCAAATGGAATTCACAAATCTACAAACACTGCAAGTCACACACTCAAGATCACATTTTGTACTTTGTGTAATGGAGAGAGTAATGTCATACTCAAGTCAAACATGTGGCGCATCAAAACACTCAGGTTGCTCACATCGCTTTCATTTATCCAAGATTTTAAACACCTGTGTGGACAAGGCCTAAATGTTCCGAATTTTCCTTCATGCACACAGCACCAAGGTGGTGTTTGCTTTAGCATCTAGCATTATCACAAATCCTGTGTTTTTTCCAGTAGATAGCAAGTGCAGGTGTGACAGCAACACCTGCATGCAGTATTGCTGACTCTGGGTAGAGATTAGTGCTGATAACACATACACACACTTCATCCATCAACAGCTCTCCAGCTGGTCGACTACTGCTCATTTACACCCTACAGCACAGTAGCCCCACTGCACATCACTCCTGCACCTATAGCCACAGCTTTTAGACAAACACTCACACTACGGTCCTGGCAAACACCAGGAACGCAACAAGCAGTAGGAAGCAGCACAACGACCAACACCTTCTCCATCCAAACATGGTGCATTACACTATAAAAGCCACTTTCAGTGATTTTAAAAGAAAAATTCAGCCAAAAATTGACACAAGCCAAGACAGTGGGCATTTGTAGCCTAGTGATTAGATGCCCTTATGATGAAGTCCTGGGCCACCACTGAGAAACCCTTGAGCAAGCTACTTCCCTGCTACATTTCCCAAAACTGTTGCTTTGTAATAACTTTGTATATTTAACAAAACTCTCAAACTCTGCAAAACACATCAAACACTGCAAAACAAATTAAAGGACAAAAATAACCAATCCTGCTTTGACTTTAATGCCAAAAAACACAAATGTATCCCACGTTTTATCTATACTGAAGCTTTTCCAAGAGTTTTAATAATCTTTGGGGCAAAAGAGTTTCAATAAGTACAGCATTCTGAAAAAGAGAATGATCCTTATTTGGCATTTTCTTCTTACTAACTCATATCATTGACCAGTATTATTTAAAATCTGCTATAAAACACTGAAAATTACTTATTTTCTTATTTCAGAATATTACATCAAAAGTACAGGCCTTTTATCAGATATGAGCCCTTTAACTGGAAAACAACTAGAAAAAAGAACAGATTCTTCAAAATGGTCAAAAGAAAGCAAGGTGTCCTCAAACTTCTGACCTTCAGAGTGTATATAATCCCCTCCAGCAATGTTTGGCCCATGAGCCACGTTCCAGCCATGGCATCATCATTTAACCCTCCTGCTCTGAGAGGCTGTGGATAACTGGTGTTAAAGCCAGTCAGTCGATGAGCTACAGCTGTTGTGGACATGAATACTGCCCCAATGTTGACCTTCCAGCATCGGAGGCTGGCCCCAGCACATGGAAAACCTTGCCTCGTCCCAGTCCCGGAACGCTGGAGGGGGGAAGTTATGTAAGGGCACTGGATGTTCAGTTCTATTTATAACAAGTGAAGCAACAGCTAATTAATCCAGTGCAGAGGAGGATGTCGAGGCAGATTACATGGAGGAAAGGAAAGAAAACAGTCGCAAATGCTAAATATTTCCCTCTTCTGCTTCCAAACAAGCAGCTGGGAGGAATAAGCGAGGGCGTTTTGCACGAGACAATTTCCGTAAGCTGGCGTCCCGAAAGATGTTCATTTTGAACAGCCAATCAGAAGAGAGATTTTGTACATTTAACACTATTTCTGTATATTGCTGCTTATACACCATTCAGACATGGAGCGTGGGGATCTGAGGGCCTTAATGGGATGACTCCAGGAGGCCATGTGGAGTCCAACTGGTGAATCGGTGACAGGGTCCTGGGCACCCAAAGCTCACTGATCCATTAGAAGAGTGAAGGCTGGCCTGTCTGGCCCAATCCCGAAAAGAATCTCCAGTCGTACAAAATGTTCTGATAGGAAGAACACCCAGTCAGAATAAGGGGACGCACTCAGGCAGATGGTGTTAATGGATGGTTGAATGGACTGGGGGGTGAATTATATTTCTTGAAACATTAACAGTGATTAGTGCATTAAGTCCATTTTGCTTTATGTTAAGGAAAGCACACAATGGCCCATAAAAGCTCTAAAACATAACCAGCAAGGGTTTTGTATAGTAATGAGTTCCCAGTTCATCCTGTTCTTTCTTGAAAAGCTGGGATGATTTTTCGTGCTTCACTCTCTCACTGCCAATAAGAGAAGCCCTGAAGAACAGCTCAACATTGAATATCCAATGTATTCATGCACTGTGGTCTCAAATAACATTTTACAAAGACGGATGTACACAGTATTTAAGCGCCAGTATATATTACATACATACATGAACAAATAAAACTTTAAAAACCTAAAAATAACAAAAATAAAATAACAATTAATATTAAAATATTAATAATATATATATAATGTTGTTTGTTTATACTGTATATGTAATTTAGTTTTACCCCTTCCTGATTTCTTATTTTTTTCCATGTTTGACACACTTTAATGTTTTAACAGAGGGGACAATCACTTTGTCACATAGGGCCATGTAGGTTTGAATTTTTTCTCCCTTAACAATGAAATATTTCACTTAAAAATCAAATTTTGTGTTTACTTGTGTTGTCTTTGACTAATATTTTAAGTGTGACAAACATGTAAAAAATAATATACCACTATACGCCACTATATTTACAAGTAAATCTAAAATAATTTGAATATCATGAAAAAGTTCAATATTTCTTGACATTCCGTTTAGAAAGTGAAATCCATATATTATATAGATTCATTACACATAGAATGAAATATTTCAAATCTTGGAATTTTGATGATTATGGCTTTCAGATAATAAAACTCCAAATTCAGGCTCAGAAAATATAAATATCACACAAGATCATTAAAAATGATATTTTTAACAGAAATGTCAGGTTTCTGAAAAGTATGTTCATTCCTGCACTCAGTACTTGGTTGTTCCTCCTTTTAAATGAATTACTGCATCAATGTGACGTGTCATGGAGGAGATCAGACTGTGACTCTGCTGAGGTGTGATGGAGGAGATCAGACTGTGACTCTGCTGAGGTGAGATGGAGGAGATCAGACTGTGGCTCTGCTGAGGTGTGATGGAGGAGATCAGACTGTGGCTCTG